>KL267228.1:0-39034 GCA_000699545.1 Podiceps cristatus
GGTGGGGGTGTGGTGGTGTTGTTTGTTTGTTTGTCTGACACAGTTTTATTGGCCAAGAGACGCTTATGAGTTCTCCACAGCTTGAAAAATGCTGAGCTACGGGCCACTGATTCAAAAGGACCCATCCCACTTCGTAAGAGCTGATGTTTGAGTCCGGCATGTTTGAACGGGCAGCGCTCGCGTACTCAACGCGGAGAGCTGGGGGAAGCGGGGGCAGCCCCCAGCGAACACCGCTCCCTGTAGCACGTCTAACAGTCGGCACTCGTAAGAACAGCGTAAAGAACCGCAACACAGAAGGTCGCGCCGATGCTTCGGGAGGACGCGCAAGGAGGGAAAGCACGACCGCTCACAGTTCTGCGGTGTTTCTACTTGCTTCGGCGTTTGAAGGCTTTGCCTTTCCAGTTAGATGCCCCAAATGGGTATGTTCTCACTGTACAGATGATTTCTTGTAACAGATAAAATTATCCCACCTTCTTGGATTTATTTCTACACCATAAATACATACCAATTGATTGTTATTAATCACCTCCTTCTCCATGGCAATACAAATCACACCAATTTGCCAAGTTTGGTTCCGGAGATTCTCAGGTAGAAAATACCAACCTGCCCCTCCAGTAATTAAAAATCTAATGGTGCGATCTACAAAATGCTTGTAACTGTACACCTAGTTACGCTCAGCCGTAAGACACAAACACTCAGAAAATGAGTAACAGTAAATAAGTGGCTGTCATTTATTACAGTCATGGTAAGCGCAGGTGCAAATGTTGTTGCGAGCACTCCATAACATTAACTTGCTTGATTTTAAATGTTTGAATGCATGTGTTTGTGCTCATATACAGATACCCAAAGCACATCACCGTCTCTGCTATCATTTACACATTGCACACAGTGGAAAACTCCCGCTGTAATTGGCTATAAGGCCCTAGATAATGACTTTTTTTTTTTTTTTGTCCCCTAAAGAAATAAGAATAAAAGAACATCACTATTTTATTATTCTATTGGCAATTAGGGCTGCCACATTACTTTCCACAGGCTTCGCGTGGTAATAAATTCCCAGGAAAACCCTAGTCTAAAGATGTTAAGCAGTTCTGATAAAAGTAACAGCTTCAGCCCCAGGCAGCAGGAGGAATCCAAAACACTCCAAGGTTTTTCTAAGGTGAATTCTACCATTTCTTTTTGGTCCTGCTGCATTTGATTTAAAAAAAGAAAAACAACAAACCAAACCCACTTGATCTGATCCTAGTGCCATTTTGAAATTATCAGATTTTCATTGCCTTTTAATGGCAAAGCCAATTCTTTCAGTCCAATTCAGCATCATTAAATTGTCAGAATAGCAGCTTCCTGTTTGATTCTTAATTATTCCTTTTTATTATATTTAAGACACTTAATTTTTTTAAAGTGGTTTACTCTTCTTTGTAATGATCTGTTGTGATTAGGATCTCTTTTACATTACACTGAAGTTTTAAGGGTATATATTGGTTCTTCTAGTCTAAACCTCTATTTTCAGGGTATTTAGAGGATTAAATTCTAGGCTGACTCTCTGTTGTGAATTCACTTTGATGTTTAATAAAAAAAGGAGAGACACAATGGGAGAAATTAAAGACGTAAGGGACAGCTCTGAATTTTAGGGGCATATTGTCACGCACAGAAATCTTCAGGCATCTAGATAAGAATATACCATAGCCTTAACTTTGAATTTCCTTCCTTTTGTGAAATTAGTCATGCTGCTGACATTACTTAAGCAGCCTTTTTCAATTTAAAATTCCACCCTCTTAACATTATGCAGCAGGACCAAACGGTGTGAGTGTTTCAGAGGTGGTGTTATGACAAGGGTAGATGTATACATAATGGGGACTTGAGCGGTGAGCCCAGGAACAGCCATCGTATGGAGTGTAGGAAGAGCTATCATAGGATGTGGCCAGGCCTGTGTTTACATAGAAAAAGCTCATATTCTATATACTACAATTACATTAGCACACTGCCTATGATCATATCTTGTTTCCTTGATGCCTAGAGATGGGGAATATAGGCTGTGATTATTGTTACAGGCTTTAGCAATAAGAAGATAGGAGCCTTGAAATACCAGCAATTAGCGTTCGTGCCTAACAATAGCATGCCGTGGGGCTGCGTACGGAGAGGAGCACAGGGAAGAGTGGGTGGATGACACACCGCCTGCCCCACTCGCGCTACCGGGAGTTGAAGAAACAGGAGCAGGTTAGGGGGAATGACGCACCTCTCAGCCGGGGAAGGTCACGCTGTACGCTTTGGCCTCTACGTTCGTGTCCTGCTTCATGTTAGCTGTGGGCGGGAAAGGTTTCACACTTCCACAGCAGAGCTGCTGCTGCAAAAACAAGTGGTTAGTGAGGGAACGGAAATCTTCCCGGGAGCTCTAACCAACCCTAAATCTAATTATTTAAGTTTAGCACAGCTCTGCTTTCCAACTTTCGGAGCAGCCGCCCCTTTTCCTTAGGCTCCCCCACCCCCCCATGTCAGCAGCGGCTGGGTGAGCCCTCCTGCCCGCGCTGCCTGTAGCAGCATAACCAAAGGTACAGCAGCCCGTGACAATCTCAACGCAGAGACTGACAGTCACAAGCGAGACGCTGCACAAAACTCATCGTACAGTCCGTTCTGCGCACGGCAGCGCTTAGTTTGTTACGGACTTAAGCACCGCGGAAAGGCAGATCTGCCGACAAAGCCACCGTCCCGAGCGTTCCCCCGCTCCCCTCTTCGCTCTCGCGTATCCTCCCTGGGCAGGTGCGGAAAAGACCCCCTCAGCTCTAGGTCACAGTCCCTGCTACTGCAGGCAACCAAGTCAAGGCAGAACCGGTTCTGCAATGCCGCCACGTTTAGTGGGCTGCAGTTCCCGAGCCGATTTGCCCAGCTGCTGTCTGAACTGCCCCGTGCATGACCTAGCCGCAACAAGCTATGGGCCTTCAGTCTCCATACCCATCAAATCTGGAAATAGGAACGTCAAACACAAGCAACAACAATATTTGTAAGGGAAAGTCACCAAATTTAGAATTAAAAAAATTCATCTGTTTTAGTTAGACAGATACTATAAAAATAAAGTACCGGGTGGACAACAGAACTGCATGTTGTTACGCCTCCTCTATATGCACTAGAGGTCTTGTCTTATCTGTAAAGAAACAGGTAAGAAAAATTTATCTTTATTACTTAAAGTATTGAATGCAGGGAGAGGTGGGAAGTTCTTCCCCAGCCTCCACTCCAAGTTTATACAGTCTCTCCACCTGGCAAAAGGGACAAACTTTTTTAGCACTGGAAAATGGATTATAGAAACACTGCTTTGCATATTGGCTGGTGGGTAGTGGCAGTCCTCCAAAACACTTTTAACTCGTCGTTCGGAAAGGACTAGCTTTCACTCTGGCTAAGCTAAATTAATAAGTAGCTGTTGGGAAGTTTCATCCCGTATTTGTTCATTGCAAAATGCAATCAGAAACACTAAACCAGTAACAAGTACCCTTTTTATTAAAAAACCCCACAAAATTCCTTTAAACAACAACAACAAAAAAATCACAGACAATACGTAATGCAAGGAGACTCTACGGGTAAGAAGTTACAGGTGCTGGTACGTCCACTTGTACCAGAAATAACACACCTTTCAGGCTTTAGCCACAATGATTAATTTTAATGGCAGTAGACAAGAAACAGTGTACATGGAGCTCTGTGACATGCTGCTGCTTTTTTTTTTTTTTATACTCTGAGAGCCAAGACAAGCCCTTCATATGTTAGCAGCTATTAATTAAGGCAACAATGTTTAAGCAGTGGGTTGAGGTAATTTTAAAACTGCTTAACCCTTTTAAGAACTGACAAGCTTTAAAAAGCATATATATAATGTACGTGTATTCATAGTAATATGTGTATGTAGAGGTATCTGCATGAACAGTTTACATACGTATGTATATACGCACGCAACCGCAATGACTATGATAGCTCAATTTTTTTTTCTGGGACTACTCAGAGAGCAATTCAGATAATAAATAATAAATTCCATAATTTATAAAAGTGTTGCCAATTTATATAATTAATTATGAAAGTATTTGTTGATGTTTATTTTGCCATTAAATCACACTTATGGCTATTTCAAATTGCAAATTTCGTTGACTTTATTTTGCTTTTGTGGTCATAACTTGATACTCTTAATGCTTCCAGCGCTAAGAAACTGCAACTTAACAGACCTCCTCAACCTCTACCTCATGGCTCCAGAACCAGCATCTCCCATCAACACCACATGCAGATCTTTTGCTCCTTTTGTAGCATCTCATCAGTCACATTTTGCTAACATTCCTGGCATATCTCAGTACCACTTCTGCCTCACCTTGATTTTTCACATTTAACAAGTGGGTTTAGAGGCGTAAATGTTAAAGCACTGGCCAGAACCCATAAGCTGAGTCGACAAACAATGCCACTTGCCTCAAAAATAATCTGTATTTTGTATGCAAGCAAGTCACCTACTACTTCAGTATTGAATTTTCAGGCAAATGCACAGCAACTGGAAATCTATGACCATTCACAGTCAGTCTAAAGCAAAATGTACAGAACGAGTAATGTTTAACAAATGCCTGGTGCCTTGCGATGGTATACAACCATACTAGTTAACTGTTAACATCGTCATTCTCTGAGACAGTACCTTTACTCTCTGTCATTTACTGGAGGTTGGGGGAAGAGTTTAGAAAACAGAAACTTCTTTAAAATAAAGACAACTTCATGTTTCACCGTGAAATTCAGGGGGGGGAAGTAGCCCCTCTGCTATGCCAGTCTAGCCTCCCCCAGCAGCTCATCCCCGACACAAGTAAACATCTTCCTTCTCATCACGCAAGTCACGATGCTGAGAAGAGTGCCCTAAAAGAATCGAGTACTATCTTAATGATGGCTTTTCAACAAACACCCAAATCTCCTACTACTCTCAGTTAAAAATAGCCGATCGCCTCGCAGCAGTGCTTCAACAGATTGTAGAAAGGCCCAAAGCCAAAAAATGGAGTTCCAAACCAGGCAACCACCAAGTGTGTGCTGCACAAACTGAAAACCTTGAAAACCGGGACACATGCTGCCCTCATTAGCTGCCTCCAGCTGCGGGATGTCACCTTAGACAAGGCTGTCCTTGGATTCCCAGGTGGGTGAGTCGGAGGTCAAACCTGTGGCAGCCATCACCCTGAGAGACCCTGACCTCTGCTGAGAAAGGCAGGGCGCCAACAACTTTTTTTGCTCTTTCCACATCCCCTTAAAACAATCATTTAACAAACTTTTTGGCTTGTGATTCGCAGCAACAGAGGCACGAGTTGCCACCCCCTACGGAGCTGCTGGGGCATTCCAGGCCAGCGAGAACAGCCAAGAGGCCAGCACCCTCCCACCACTCCTGCAGCGCTTCTGCGCGCAGCGGCTCTGGCCGTTTGCATCGCAGGCGCCACCGGCTTTCCTGCCTCCCCCCCGTACCCACAGCTCCCCCTGGTAATCACGTAAAATAAACATTTTGTCCAAACATTCTCGTTACCCAGAAAAGCGCGGTTTGATTACAGCAGAGCTCAGCACTGCCAAATGCTTTGGACACTCTTGCTTCAGGTTTGTCCCTTCTAAAAGCAAAAGAAAGGTGAATGAATATTTTTAGCTTTATCCACTTCAGAAGGAATTTCTCAGGGCGTTTGTATTAGAAAAATGCCTTGCAGCTTTGTAGTATGTTCAGCGTCAGGCACGTGACAAATTTCCACCAGAAAAATCTCTTGTACATGACTGACAATAGTAAAGCCACAAATTACCGTAATTTTATGCCCCCTGCAGCTAGTGGTATAAAACATAGTTTTCAACCTTGTTTTTACTTGCTGAATTTAGACAAATTTATAATGTTATTGATGACAGTGAGAAAGACACTCAAATGCAGAAATTGTATTCTTGGGCATAAAAACAATTGGAGCACAATATTTTATATGTACTATAGATGATGAAATATATGGCTGTCATTAAAAATATAAAAAAGAAAAACTGAAGGTCGGGGTTTTTTAAAAAAATTAATTTAACATTACATATATATACACTCAGCTACTGCACTAGATCAGGTGGGTGGTTGGTTTTTTTTTCCCCCTTCATGGAATGCTGAACAGCTAACCAGGTTCGACACGTGGTATTACCAGCTCTCTTACTTTTAACATTTATATTTGAAATACAGGCTGAGTCAACAAAATCATGAAGGAAAGCAACAATTGGACAGTTGCTAAAGATGATCAAGACTTACAGTTGAGCTAACCTCCACACGTGACCTGTTCAAGCTACCAGCCAAACGGATCAGAGGGAAATTCCAGGGAACTCCCTAAGTAACAAGGACAATTTATTTTTGGTTTAGGCAGAAAGTTTTTCAGAGTATGGCTAGGTAGTGGGCCTCAACCTGCCCCAGTTACTTCGGTTACAGCCTCACCCCAGGCTGCAACTTCAGTACCAGAACGAGCAAAGAAACTCTAAGAGCCCCAATGCTGAACAGCACCCCGTATTCAGGCTCATCTTTAGAAACACCCCAAACTACACTAACAGCACACTTGTTCCTACAATTGGAGAAGTGTGAGGTTTTAAGCGGCTGCTGCTGGAACAAACTTCCTTTGGGGTTTTTGGCACGTGATGCTGCTCCTGTTTCTTCAGTTACCCAGCTGTCATTACAGGACTGGTACCATCATGACTCCCCGTAGTGGAAAGGCATGAGAGGACCAGGCTTGGCTCAGCGTCCTTCACAGCCTCTTCCTTTCTTGAGTTGGGTTTAGCATCCAACCCACCCTTAGCAGCCCTTGCTGCTGCCTCTGCTTTCTTCTCCGGCAAGCCTCCAGTGCAGGAGGAAGAGCCGGTAGGAACCATGAGAAAGGCAAGATCCACAGCAGCATCTCATCAACCCCACTGCCAGCGAGCCGAGGGCTGCTCCTTCCCCCCACACTCGTTCGCTCCCAATCCAACCAGCTGAAGCTGCCAGCTTTGTCTTCTTATTGCCTCCCACACCACCAACTCTCATCCTTCCCACCTAGGTATTTTCCCAGTACTTCCAATCCCTTCAGAGCTCCTCTGTGGCCATCCTGTATTTTGATAACCACTCTTTAATAGCCCCTCTCCTATAGACACAAATCCAGAACCCAGCAAAACAGCCTTTCAGAGCCTTCTTTGACAACCTGGAAAGAAGTTGGCCAGGCCAACGTTGTCCCGTCCACACGCTGCTGCTTTCCCTCTAGCCCAGACTGTTTTCTGTCTAAAGGTCCACCCTCCTCTCCTGCCCTGAGGATTCATCTCCGCTATCTACAACTCTTCCCATAACTCCGCTTTTCAGATCTGCCCTGGTCTCATGGACTATATGACCAACGTCAGATGCAAACTACTTGCAAACCCAAGAATTACATTTGCTGCTAGTTTTCAAGACTCATCACTTTCATTGTGAGACACTGAGGTTTGTTACCTTCTGAACCTTGAGTTCATCAGTACTTACAGCTGAGTGAAAGAACTATGAGACACGCAGAACTACAAAGAGGTTTGGAGCTACCGCTGCAGACAATGGTAATTCTATAGACGCAGTGTTACATTCTATTATCACAGTGTTATAAGGATAATCACCTGAGAAATTGCGAAGCATTAGCCAGTTGTAATATAGGGGTTTAGAAGGATCAGAGAAAAACCTTGCATTAATATTTTTATCTAAAAGCAGATCCATGTGGAACCCCCATCTATAGCAGGCACTGAGTAAGACAGTTATTATCACTTTAATTGCAAGAAAGAGAAAACTCAAACCTCAAATTTCCATATTTGCTCTTCTTTCCATACCTAAAGGGAAACTCAGAACTTTTCTCCTGTAGCTGAGGAGCCACACACTCAGAAAGATGCCCTTGAATTAAATTACAGTCTCAGTTGGAGCCACTAACTTAAAAGGATATTGGGTTTCCTCTGATGATCGATCACAGAAGCACCGGCAAGCCACTAGAGGCTGCAGCCTTTCTGGAAAGGAAATAGCTTTTTGCAGGTTACTTCACACAGAAATTATGATAATAATTTTAAGAAATCCAGAGAAATCTTTGCTGAAAAAAGGCCAAACTCAATGAAAGTCTCAGCTTTTTCTCACATGCTCAGTTTTTTCATCTTTACACTAACAATATACCAGTGCAGGAAATTGGATGTTCCTTCCAGATGCCGACAGATTTCTCACATTGCACAGCAAAACCTCCCGGTTACATCCATCACTTCTGTCACTTCCTCCTCTGCTGTGCTCCTGGAGAGTCCGGAAGCATCACACCTTTGAGAAAAGCAGTAAATATTGTAGCACTCTGGTGAACACGCTTCCAGTCTATTTCTCTGTCAATATGTGCACTCCTGATCCTACCTTCACTGTTATGATCCTCCCTTGCTACTGTAAACTGCGTCTGGAATCCCGCTGACTCAGGCATTCAATCTATAAAAACCTTCTGAGCCGCCGCTGCCAAAGACACGATCCGCTCAGCTACTCCGTTTTCAACAGCGGGGATGTATTAAGAAAGTCTGAAGACAGCTAGTAACTGACCAAGCTACATTTCTTGCTATGGAAAAGGGTCTCAGGAAACAAGGAGTTGAATGAACTGTTTTAGTAGATAAGGATAGAACTCCAGCATGTAATTATCATGCTGCAAAATGACTATATTTAGTTAACAAGGAAACTTTTCCCATATCAAGCTTGAAGCCCCAAATGCACCCTCCTCCTGCCCCTGCCTCCAGGGGAGTGGGGGAAAGAGGCGAATCCATAATGCGGCGCAGGGCACGGAACTGAGATTAAGTCATTTCAATTCAAGCAGCAAGTTTTGCCAGTCCTCGCAACCCCAATCAGGCCGCACTATTATGCAAACACGTACACGCTCACACAATTTGCTTCTTACAGTAACATGTCAGGTCATTTCATGTCAGCAGACTCTCAGCTTCCCACGGAGGCCTCTGGAAAAGCGCACTCCTATCTCACAGACACCGCACCTGCTCTGGATCTTGCACAATCCCAGTTATCCACTAGCCGGTGGCAAATAATTCTTTTCCGTTTTAAAGGGGTAAGCGCTACGGTCAGTATGACACAGTACGTTTGGTATCTGGACTAATAAATCACCATGACAAGTTTGCAAGACTGCCATGCTGCATTTTGTCATCTTACAGGCTTCTTGCCTTGACTACGAAGAAATAAATAATGAAGCCGCCTACTTCTTTGGTGAAGAAACGCTAACCTTCTAAACTGCTTTATTCTTCATGCTCGAAACGGCCGACTCTCAGCACACCAAAGCACAAGGAATATTATCATTTCAAGCGTATTCTAGAAGAGTCAGCACAAATGCCGATTCTGCAAAACCTTCCCGCTATATTCTTGTTTCAGACTGAGATGACTGTGCCCCAGAGTGGCACAAATCCTTCACTGGCCCACATTTTAAAGACAAGAGAGACTACTGTCCTCTGTGTAATCATTCCTTAATTGCACACAAAACATTTACTGGAACAGAAATGGCAGCCTTTCCTTATCCTTTGCATAATCTCTGCCTTCCCACCTCACCGAAAGGCCCCTCAGGCCAGGGCTATTGCAACATGATCCCAAGCGGCCAGCGTGCACCTTCGCCCATCACCCTGGTACTGGTTGGTCTCCCGCTCCTGCAGTGCCTCACTGATGTTCAGTCGGCTCAGCAGCCAGCTTTCAGCCCATCGCTTTCCACGAGGTCCCTCAAAATGCAATTTCAGAGCTGAAAATGATTTATATTCTTCCAATTTACCTTCCATTTCACAACTGCAACTATAAAATCGTAGGGCATTATTCTGTTAGAGTTCAAGTAGAAAATGCGTAGATGCTCACTAGAACTAATCCTGCAGGTTCAGACCTGGCGCGTGGGCACGGGCACCACGCAGCTGGGCACCTGGCTGCGGCGCTACGTCCGGCTTTGCTGCCCCAAAAGGCAGCAGCCAGCAAACGTGACCTGCCAGTATCACAGCACAGACTAATGAGGGACACAGCACCTGACAGTCCATTGCACCTGGTCAACAACCACAGGAGATTTCACTTGCTTGGCAAAAAGGTAGTTAAGATCTACAGATCCACCCTTAACTTCCTCTGTAATGACCTAGTGTTTGCCTCAAGTAAAATTCTCTTCCTTATCCTATGTGCTAGCTCAGCTCAAAACGCACCCAGGCCCATGGCCTCCACTTACACAGCCACTGCTGCGAAACAGAGCGAGCCACGAGATGACCTCTAAAAACAAGAGCTGTGGCACCTGAGAAAGGGTTGCCAACTAGTTGACGTGGTCTTCAATATGCCACTATTACATTGGAACACACATAACGTAGCTTTAGAAAAAAGAAACGCCTCCGTCTGTGAAAACTGAGTACTGCCTAGGCTTGCTTTCAGACAGGGTGCACGACCATTAGGCGACAAATGCAATTTCAAATGTCTTGACAACCCAGGAAGAAAGGGCACCAGACGGTCAGAGCCATACAGGTAGGAGCCGTACGCTCTCGAGCCCAAACTCGTGATGTAATGAGGGTCATTGGAAAACCACACCATTGGAGCAGACACAACTAGGATTCATCCAGTTTGTCCATAACACAAAATTTACCCCTCTCCTCAGCCCTCTATTAGTTATGCCTCTTTTTTTTTTTTTTTTTTTTTTTTGAGTATAACAGGAATTTTCTGCTTATCTGTAAATTGGAAATTCTACTTTAAAAAATTAGGCCCCAATTTCTTCCCAACTTTGACACATTGAGATTACTATACAAGTCTTTCAAAATTTCACCAAAACCTTCCGTGCACACATGACTAATTACCACAGTGTTGTCTATGTGGGAAAACCTAAGATAGATAAGGTTAACTAACTGAAAATGTGAAGCTCAATCAACAAAGTTACTAAACGCACAGAAACAAGCTTTCATTTCATTAAAACCTGTTTGAAGTATTGCATAGGCACCATATTCCATTTGTTATACCAAGGTGTGCATTTCTGAGTTTCCATCATTATTCATAGAGATAATGGATGCATTTTTTACATACTGTTTCATGTTTGTATTTTCATGATCCCACAACTCTGGACTGTAAAACTTTACATTAGAATAGGTGTACTCACACCTACGTACACCTATATAAATAAAGCATGCATGCCAAAAGGCATGTTTTCATGGATATGCAGAGTTCTTGTATCCATAAAATTGGACTAAGAGTTATGAGAATGAATTAAAAATGCTATAAAACCACAACACACAAGCTATTGTAAAACGTAGAAGTATTTTGTCTTTACCTGTAATACTGAATGCCCTAAAAAAATATTTAACACAAGAGAAGTACATTTAGGAGGAATCTAAAAAAAAGATGCGTTTATTTTCTGTGATAGATACAGATGAATCCTAAAGATGATGCTCTTCACCATTCTGCTTTCACCCCAAAGTACATTGACCAGGCCAGGAACAACAAAGGATAAGACAGTTTGCTGAAGTTACAGTTACATACCCCCTCTGGCAGCTTTCGTAATATACATATATTTGGTAAATCAACAGGAGCCAAAATACAGTTCAGGCTATAGCCTAGAAAGCTGCACCTTGATATTTTAACAGCATTTCTATTAATGAATGTTTCTATTGATTACAGCTATGGAAAGTGCTGTTATAAACACAGTGTTTACATTTAAAATTACACAGAATAACATGCTTTTTAAATTTTTTATTGAATGTAGTATTTAAACAATTTCATAAACAACTAAAGCATAAAAGACTCTCTTGTTCATGATGCTTCCAGTCTTCTCCTCCTCCATTTTTCCACATAGAACTTGAATGTCTCCTATAAATAAGAGTGGAATAAAAAAGTTCAACATTGTTTCAACTGAAAAGTTACTGATTCTGAACAAAGTCTCATGTCCTGGCAAAAGCAAAATCTGTTATTCTCTGTCACGCAAAACTAAATCTGTATTGAAGTCTGTATAATTAAGAGAAATACCAGAGAGAGAGAGACTAAAAGGAAAAGGAAAACCTTGCCAAAAATACATAATGAAGCTTCTATTACAAAATGCAATAATGTAATCAATTTCATTCTAAAAATGAAAATACTTTTCAACTGCAATCTGCGGTTGTGTCAAAAAAATTTATGAGACACTTTTAAAGACCAAGCCGCATTAGAGAAAAATTGAACAGGGAAATCACAAAATGAATCATTCCAGTGACTTTGAAAAAAACCTCTTTATTTTCACTAGCTACATGTGAGAAACAGACATTCTAGGTTTTAAATTTACACAGTCCAAATAAAAATTCAGATTATAAATTATGTCATGGCTGCAGGAAAAACTCCACAGCTGCTAAAAGGCTAAACCAAACATTTTATGCCAAAATTTTCTCCAATTTTTTGTAAAATGAGAAAAGAAAATCACATTTATCATGAAGCAATATGGAGAAACAGCATGTAATCAGGTCTTTACAGAACTGTAGAAAAATACTTATTTTAGAACATAAAAAGTGGCTAGAAAATGGCAATAAATGTATGCTTAGAGAAAAATATAAATCTTTAGAGTCTTCTTCACTAAAATGGTACTGGTAGGCTGTTAGTCAACGGGATGACGTGAAAGTAGTATTTACAGTCTTGACAGATTTAGTGTCATGCCACTTGTCACCCTCAAATAAGATATATTTGCACAGTTGCATATAGCTGTTGGCAAGGCAGCTAGAAGCAAAGCTGCAACAGAAAAATAATTCCCGCAGTCCTAAACTCCCATCCTACTAAAGCAGCAACTTGGACTAGATACAAAACAGGCAATTAATGAAAACGAAGCTCCATTAATTGTTAATGAAATACACATTCGAAAAGCCTTTTCAAGTTCAACTGCTTAGATAAATGCCCCAAGGATATCTGACAAAGGTACACCTGTAGATGAGTGCCTGATAAGGATCAGGTAGTTTAAATACCCTAAACCCCAAGAGGTTTTATTTCCTCAAGTCAAATCCAATGCAAAATTACCACAGCTCCTACAACACTCGGTACTTCATACATTACCTCCTTTGAGGAGTCTCTGCAGAGATCTAATCCCTATGTAATTATTTGTGCAATTTGCGTTATTAACATTGAACATACACAATTCTGCAGATCTATTTCTTAATTAGGAAATACTCACAGGGGGTTCAGTGAAAGGGACAGGCTCCCCTGCTTTCTTCAGAAAAGCTGCTAAAGATTTCAGAGATAGCTCGTGCAGCTGTATATTCTCCGCTTTTGTTTTCTCATACACAGCCTTTACAGAAGCAACATCCCCATCCAATTCTGAGAAAAGAAATAAAACCCAGAAAATCCCCCAGTGGTTAAGTGTTCCTCTTTTCACCTGTTTCCATGATGTTACTCATTCCTACTACTTGCCAAAATATATTGTAAACATTTCAATATACAATATTCTAAGGATTCCGGATATTCTTCATATCCCACTGACAATTCACAAAAGAACATACTGCCATTCTAGCTTTCCTTTTTATTTGAGGCTGCATGATCAATTCCTTCAAGAATATGCTGGAACCAGAAGGGATTAGAAGCCGCACACTGAGAACACACCACTCTAGGGTGTGAGTTACAGCACCATATGCCTCATTCTGAAGCAAATGATAAAAAATACCAACAAAAGCTAGAACAAAAGCCACACAAGTTCAGCATGTGAGAACACTAGAACAGAATTTAATTCCCTTAAGTGAGGATACATCATTGTTATGATTATAGGTGCTGGCTCCATCAAATTCATAACCTAAAGGAACAAAATAAACAAAGGTCAGATGCTCATTTTAGAACACAAAGATAAGCCCATTCCACCCTATTGAAAAGGAGAAAAATTTTGCTGACGCACTAACACCATTACAAACCTCAACTGCTTAGGTAACCAGTAACATTTTGTCAGATATTCCATAAAGGTGCCATCCCCTGCAAAAAGTTCTAACTAGTCCATTCTTCATTTATTTAAAGCAGTATTCAGTTCTAGCTGTAGAAGAGTGGAATGTATTTCTCCTCCTTCTGAAATGGGAGAGGGGAAAAACTCCTACACTGACTCAGTGCTTAAACCATCATCTTTGCTGCTGCTGAGACATTTGCTTGAGAAGCATGAAGATGAAATTAAAGTGACCCCTGACAGTTTCCCTATTGCCCTCTGGGTCCTAGAAGCAGTACAACAGTTCCTAGCGCCTTGTGAACAACAAGGAAGCCATCACGTCCAGCTGAATTCATTTTGTTGCTTGGGAAAATGCAAACACCTACAGTGTGGCAGCTGTCTCAGGCTCTTACTTGTTCACATTTGGAAACACCATCTTCACAACCATAGGGGCTACAAAAACAACTGTTCTTAAAGGAAAAAGCAGCTCTAATTATGCAGAAATGGATAGCTTGTGTCCCTTTCTCGTGAGAAAATGCTTCCCACTCACATCTGGCAAGTGGCTGAGCTCCCTTTTGAATGTGGGAGGGTACTGCAGAAACTGCATGAAGTAATGGTTTAATGAAAGCCTAACAGAAATCTTTAAAAACTGTGTTGCTTTAAGAGAGATGTATTTATTGCATGGAAAACAACAAGAAGAGCTAATACTTAGATTGCATTTAATGGACTACACAAATGTGATTTTACAGAATTCCTTTTTCCAGAAGGCATAAAGCACAGGATTATGCATCTCAGCTGATGATGCAAATCTAGTCCTGGCAGTGGATCGTATCTCAAGACAAGGAAAAAAGTCAATGTCCCTTTATTTGTTCAGTCGTGGATGTCTGATACAGGATCAGACTTCTTCCAGCTGTGATCTATATTTTACTATATCTTTGCTAAACACATAAACAATTATAATTTTAATTGTCCATGTATTTTGATAACTAGCAACAGTAACCAACTATAGTAACATTATTCTTATCTTTCATTCCCCTTTCTAACTAATTAAAAATGACAACGGACCTGACAGGAGAATCATTTGTTCTCTAAAAAATGATGTTACTACAAGGTTGGACTTGGGCCAAAATGAGAAATCATGTTTTAAAGCTTACTAACAATAAAATGGGGCAGGGGGAATATTTAAGAGATCTTATTCCTGGCCTTCTTGGCTAGAACACAACCTAAGCACAGCCTTCTAAATTTCAGTTGTGCTAAATATTTGCTGATGATCATTTTAACAGCCAAATTAAACGAATACACTCACCACTGCAGAAGAAAGTAGTAAAAACAGAAGAGAAGGGATGAGGACAAGAGCTGGCTAAATTGCTGCTCATGTGTACAGGTCTGTACATATTATACTTGTTGCGGACAGAATATAGCTAACTCCTCTGAATATCCTAGGAGTAGGACACCACCTCACTTCCTTAAAACAGTTTAACTGTCAATAGAAAACGCAAAGACATCCTAGTATGACTCAGTCAGCCCAGCCCTGGTAAAGTTGGTCAAGTACCTGATGTGCACTCTTCTATCTGATACAGGAGTGGAATCAATGTCTCATATAGGTGAGATGCTTGTACAGAATAACCTGGGAACAGCTTTTAATACTCTTCATGCTGGTACTGAAGGTCTCCTCTTGAACTTGCTATGAGCCAGCTACGTCTCTGCCTGAAGAAACTACAGCAACCATCTCCTCACATACAGTGTGGCTTCACATGTTGAATACACTCCCATCACCGGTTTAGGTATAATAGAGCAAGTGATTGATTCTCTGCAATCTCTTTATGAAAGTGTTGTACTATGATGCAGTTGGAAAGGATACTGAAAAAGTTAATTAGTTCACTTACGAATTTTTAATGAGGTAAAAGCAGTAAAGGGCTAATGACAGTGTAAAGCAGCAAGCACAGGGCTGGTGACAAAAGAGTGTTTTTTTGTTTTATAAAAAAGTTAGAAAACTTACCCTGCTGTGAATGAAACTATGGGGCATTTTGAACATTACTAAGGAGGTGAATTTTTTAAGTAAGATACTGTATCATGAGAACGTCTGCAAGTTGATTCAAATATGAAGTGAAGTTTGTTTTCCTTTAAAACCATCCCTTGGATTTGGGTTTGAAGTGTTTTACTTAATTATTCCTATTTACCTCCTTTGTGACAGACTGGAGCACAAGGGCTTCTGTCATTACATCTTTTTGCTTGTAATACACATGTGAAGAGGATTTACTCCCCGTAATAAAACTGGAGGACCATATCAGAGTACACAAGGCAAAGGACATTACAGCAGAGAGATGCAAGCTTCCAACTGAGTGTTGCCATAAGGGCGTGTGAGTGTTCAAGAGTGAGTTGCAAATCAACAAACTTCAAAGCAACTTGATTTTTTTTAGAGTGAGTTGCAAATCAACAAACTTCAAAGCAACTTGATTTTTTTTAGAGCTGTTCCTCTCTGACTTCAACTATAAAGAGAACTGATGAGCGCTTCAAATCAACTATTTGGGTAAATCCAAATGTAGGCATTTGGAATATTAACTTTGGCTAAATTAAAACAGGTATAAAGAATCTTTCATAAAAGATTCAAGGCTTGGGTCAATTGGTCGCTTTTCCAACCTAATAGCTAAGACAGTATACAGACCCAACAGACTTAAACAACAAAAAACCCAGACAAATCCCCCACATCTTTGCAGCTCAAACTGTAAAGCAGATTACACAGTGTAGATCCTTCTCCCCTTTCTAAGGGTTTCCATGACCTTTCTGAACGCCTCAAAAGTTCTTACTAAAAAACTATTCCAAGGAGAGTAAATTACCGTAACATCTCATGAGGTAACGGTATGCCATTTCCATATCTAGATGCTCAGGAATCAGTTCTATAAGTGTCTCAATCTTCTTTGCCTATGAAATTTAATTCAGACAAAAAGAGCATTAACTTCAAATCTTAAAAGAACAAGAAAAAATTCCAAAGTCAGAATAATTATTTCAGATCTTTTAAGTGAAATGAACTGTACTAATAACAAGGAATGGACTGTGCAACTGAAAGCAGACATAACTTCCTTCCCAAAATTTAATTTGCAGATAAGAAATAATCAAAGAAAGCTGGTAGAAAATAAAACAAAGTATTGGACTAAACCCCATACTCAAGAAGCCTAAACATTTAGTTTCTCAAATCTTTGAAGGAAGCAATTCATGTATTTATGACAATATGTCACAATTTCAACCAATTTAAAAAAAAAAAAAAAAAAAAAAAAAAAGGCAAACCACGAAGCAGCCTTCACTGACCTAGAGGTCAATTGTAGCTATGATCAGTACTTAAAAGAAGTCAGATCACTAAGTAATGTGCTGAAATTTGGAATCTCCCTTCCTCAACCTCTGAGTCCAGTTTCAAAAATTCTTGAATTAAAGAAATGTTTATAGAAATTAACAACAACTTTATCACGTTAATAACTTCTATGCATTATTAAAATTTCACCTCAAACACTTAGAAAGTTTTAAGTTTTTTATTTTCTTCTACAGACACCAAAAGATGGTGTTTATCATCATCATCATCATCATCATCATCACTTCAGCAGAAGAACTTTTTATCTATTAGTATTTAATGGCTGTTTCCACAGGAGATAAATGTGATTTTTCCCCTCATTTAAAAAGTGTTTATTCTAGTATGTGTATTAACTGTCTCCTGATGCTGCTCCTCTATGAATAAGAAATTAATGTGGTTTTGCAGGCATGTGTGGGTTTTTTTTCTTGTTGTTCAGTGTTGGGTTTTTTTTTTTGTTTTGTGTGTGGGTGGTGGTTTTTTGTTTGCTTTGGCTGTGTGTTCTGGTTTTTTGTTCAGTTTGTTTGTGGGTTTGGGGGGGGTTGTTTGTTTTGGTTTTGTTTTGTGGTTTTGTTTTTTTTAACTTTGAGGGTGGACATATGAGGAGGGAGGAAAAGTAGTAGAGTAGGCAACATAAAATGAGAGCATTTTGAATTATAGGGAACGAGCACAAAGCCAGGTATCTAAACAGATGCTCAAACTAGATACATGCCTAAACCACCCAACAAGTAATATAAAATGTGTCTTTTAATGTAAACATAGAGGTATTTTATCATTAGAGGCAGGCTGAGGTTTTAACTTGCATATATATTCATACAACAAAGCCAACAAAACGAGTACTTTCAGGTTGTGATACTGAACTGGATAGTGTAGTAAAATACTTAAATCACAATGTTTGTAGGATACAAAGTATAACATCAAAAATGCAGGAAATTAATGAAACAATAGAAGAACATTAACTACATACTCCTTTCCATCATGCTCCATAAAGTAAACTGTTCCTTTAAATGTAACCAGCTCTGCAAATTAATACCACCCTCCCCCCCAAGAAACCTGATAAATCTGTCAACTGTGAAGTTCAACATCCAGAACACTTCAAAGGCTGACAAAATAGTATTTTGCTACATATACAATGATATACATAAAATACTCTACCTGTCCAGGTTTAGATGCTGATCTAGCCATAAAACTCACTAAAGTTCTCTTCTCCTCAACTAATGCACCACACCTCTAAAGAAAAAGAAATAATGAATGTAGCAGTCATGAGTAGGTTAGTGATAAACAAAATGACTAGGGTGAAAATTTCCAATTACAGATGTTTAAAATAATATACTAATATATTACCTATTTACAAGGCAAATAATTGACCATTAGTTTGGGGAAAAAACACCGAACATACGAAGCAAGTTCATTTCGTGCACCGTTTTGGTAAACATTGTTTTTAAAATGGTAGGTATAAAGTTTGTTTAAAACAAAAGGGGAAAGAATTAAACTAATACTTCAACATACCACAAAAATGAGGTTTAGGACTGCAAAAGAATGAAAAAGAGAAACACTATTCCTCTCCAATTATACTGCCAAGCATTCACAAGTGAGCTAGGGATCATAAGGTTAATTATACATTTAATAAGGTGTCAGGGAGATAACTGCTCGTTTCTTTATAAAAATTAAAATGTACAAAGCAAGTTCTCTTTAAAGTATAATTACCTACACTTATGCATACAAAGGACTGATTTCAATCTCTCTATTTTATAAAAGGCTTTCACTGCAATAGACAGTGTTTGAGAGAGAGAGAACTTGAACTTAAAAAAAAGTTTGAGACAGACCAGATAAATCAAAAATCTATCTTACTTTAGAAAAAAAGGGCAAAATAAAATACACAAGACAATATTTTAGTATATGTCCCTCAAATGTGTCAGTCTTAAAATTCTTACAATGCACAGTGCTTTTTACCAGCTATAAGATATTTTATCAGTACCAAAATGCACAGGAAAATAATATTGTGTATATAAAAATATTGAATGTAGTAAATTCATGATACGCATTAGTATTTTAGACATATGCAAACAAGAATTTTGGTTTATGCCATTATGAATGCACGGTATGTGTAGTATGGTTTGACAAGCTCTTCAAGGTCCAGGTGAAAAGGTGTGAAGCCTCATTCCATCAGGCAAACCAAGACAAATCAAAAAATTGCTCTGGTAAAAAATTGCTCTGGTGATTAACAGAAGCGAAATATTCATGGAAGAAACTTGCAACATTTTATTTACTGATTCTAGCTGTTCTCACCTACTGTCAGCATAGGAAATAAGGATGCTCTTGAGAGAAAAGAGTCTAGTTGGAGAAATATTTTCCAGAGCGCCCTTTCATGCTGAAATTTCAAATTACTTTTGACTTTCATCAATAAAAGAATTCTCTTCCAGATAATACAGAAGATACTGTTGCTATTTCTTGAACTTTGAATAGGCTTTTAGATGCATTTTTGAAAGCAAGGATTCTCCATGTGTATTTCAGATTATTACAAGCAAAATCATTTAGACTGTAGTTTACTTTTCGAGAAAATAAATAATGGACAGCAAATATTACTATCTTCTAGTTACCTGCTAGTAGAATACTTGATCCATAATAGCAGTTAAAAATGTTTAACACAACTTAAAGTTTTTCCTGCACCACACAAAAACAAATTTTCTCATATATACAGAAGTTTCAACTCAACCTTATCTGTGAATATCCACTTAACATGAAATACTTTTAAATTCTCCCCCCAAATACAGTGTGTACAATGTTACTTCAAGTATGCTACAGAGCCGTGATTTTCACTCCAGCAGTTGGATGCTGTTGTAATAAGTTCTGAAAAATTTTAAGAATGTGCAGATTTTACTTACAAATGCAAAAACCCCTGTCTTCACAAAAATAAGAAACTGTAACCAGTTTTCATTCACTCATTCAATTTCATTCATTTCAATCCAAGAGCAATCAAAAAATCAGGAAGAGTAAAATAACTTGAAGTTTTTTTGCATTTTGATGTTTCATGCTATATACAGCAAGAGAGTTTTATATCAAAATTGTAGTCTCCTTTTGATTTAATACTCAGATGACCCGTCAGACAAAGCAATAAACAAAGTGATATTCCAGAGCAGGGAATATACAAATAGTACACCTCACACTGTAGCAAAAGTAGCTGAACACGTTTGCTGGTATGCATTCTTCTCAAAAATTAGCTTGGAATATTGTAAAACATCTGATGGATGAAGCAGAGCTTTTTCTTTAGCAGCTTAAAATACTTAGGAACTGGTACATAAGGAGTACGCACTACCAGGAGGTGGTAAGAGGCCTCAATTTGAGGCAGGAGCCTACGCACACAGAACAACCTGGAGAATCGGCGTGACTGCTGGACTGTCACCTGCTGGGATGAGCCACCCCGACAGAGCCCGTCTGTGCTCGCTGCCAGCGGCAGCTCGCATCCCCCACAGTTCGTCCCCCTCTGGCTTGGCTTTGTCTGTAGCTCTGCACAAGGGGCACGAATGCAGCAGTCTCACTCTTTGAAGATTGCTGCCTTAGCTGAGACCGTGGCCCAGAGACCAGTATTTGCCTTTTAACACATCTGTGAAACTCAAGTGAATAGAAAGCAAATTCAGCTCTTAATAAACCTTGAATACAGAATAAACAATATTATAGCAACCAAAGGTCCATGAAAAGCAAACATTGCCTGCTTCTGGTCTGCAACCTGTACAGCTGTAAGATATTATTATGTTTACAGCACTTAAGAAATTACGTGAGAAGTTGCAAGGTTTGCAAGAAGCAACTGCTGTCTAGCAGAAAACTTACACAGGAATATTTGCTTTGGATGGAATTTCAAGGAATACACAAGTCTCGCATTATTTCCTTCATGTTGTTAGCAGACAAAAAAAAAACAAAAAAACAAAAAAACAAAACAAAACAAAACAAAACAAAAAAACCAAAAACAACACCAAACACCACAACCCTTTCGCTACTACTATTAGTACTAGAGTACTAGCTTATGGTTTGGAACAGTCTAAACTGTGCTACTGCTACTCACACTGTAATTCAAAAGCATACCGGTGCTAGCCTATGCTATACAACACCTCTTTTTGACAATTTCTCAGTTAACCTTTGAAGAGCTCTAAGCATTTCTGTACCTCTCTTGTTATGTCATTACCTGTATCAGCGATCTGGCATCATCCACTCTGTCTGCACTGACATATTGAAGGAAAAGATCTGTGACAGGTCTGTAAATTCCAAACTGACTGGCCAGTCGTTCTGCCATCACACCAACTGCAAAATGATGGGTACATAAGGAAAATTTTTGATTGAAAAGCTGCTTTTGTAAACTTCACAGGCATGATTTATGCTGACTGAGCAGGTTTTACATGTAATAGCTCTAACACCTATGTCTTGTCAGAATATTTAAATATCATTGCAATTAACTTACATTTTTCCAACGCTGGTTCTAATCCTTCCTCAGACACCTTTCTTAACAAATAGGAAATATTTCTGACAGCTTGATCAGGATTCTGTGCACCAGAGATAAGCAGAGGCTCAAGGTATTCCACGGCAGCATCAAGGTCATTGCTACAAAAAGAGATTGAACTGGCTTAGTTTCCAAAATCAAGATTTCTAAACCCAAAGAAGCAATTTATTAAAGTCTTTGTTTTCTATGTTAAAGTTGTATTTCCCAGAAATGTTTGAGTACCTATAACTTCATTCAGATGTATAAGTGAAACCGTTTATGACTGAATTAATAAATTAACCCACAAGTAAAGTTTTTGTGATGACCTTTAATCTGTACAAAGCCTAAGTGATTTTGACACACTTGTTTCCTCATTAAGAAGAGTTCAGCTAGCTGCTTTAGGAAAATGTGCTCAGCAAATCTAGAAGGCAAAATCAAAACATTAACGGAAGGTATCTGAATAATTAATGCATGCAACTCAAGTGTGTCTTTTTTAAATGCTATTCAATTAATTATTTACCCCATTTTTCTCATGCCTGCCTTTTTGGATGCCTAAGACAATACTAAACGTCATTTGGTGAGTACCTTTGTCTAAACACTTTTAATCTTATGGCTTAAGTATAGCAAATGCTAATAAAATAATGCAGGAAGTATTCACCAAAGTGTAAACTCTACTTCCAGCATTCTAAAAAGTTCAAATGACAACATCTCTTATCGGTCCACTCTAAAAACTAATTTAATTGAAAAAGAAATAGGAGCACAATATAAGCTTTTAGGTGAAGCAGCAATGCAGCACATTTGAAAGCTATGAAAAATGTTTTGAGCACTGTATCAAAAACATGACACCACCAATAAATGAACAGGTATTAAAAATATCTGTAAGAATCTGTTTTTCATAGTTCTCAATGTACAGTTTGCAAGATAGTTAAGAACATACAAGGTACATATAATTTATGCTGCTACTAAGTCTTTTCATACATCCAAGCTAGATTCAGTGTGGGAAAAGAAAAGGTGATGCTGCTTACATAACCTGTGCCTGCACACAGCAATTTATTTATTTACTTATTTATTCTTATCACTAATCTACATCTTAAGAACATGGCATGACTTTGCAACACTTTTATGGCATGAAAATATAGGAAAATATGCTGCTTATGAAACAACTCCTAAAGTATGTCTCCTGTTTGGAGTGTTTAATTTAGGCAGAATTCAATGCACTAGATCTGAGTGCTCTTTGGCACACAGTTCTAAGTATCTACAGGATCAGTCCTTGATAGACATATTGCTTTTCAGTGGCTAAAAATATAGCAAGCTCACTACTGGAACTGGCCTGCATGGTTCTCCTTCAGTTCACGTCCTCTTGCTGTTCCAAACACTTCAGTGACTACTCTCTCTGGTCTGGCAAGCCTGGGGCAATCAATCGGGTTATCTGTTATGTACTACGCAGCTCTACAGCTTTCCTGCCGAGTTAGACACGGGAGCTC
This sequence comes from Podiceps cristatus, assembly GCA_000699545.1. NCBI lineage: Eukaryota > Metazoa > Chordata > Aves > Podicipediformes > Podicipedidae > Podiceps > Podiceps cristatus. Next base: position 23,140 of record KL267228.1, read on the forward strand.
TACTTGATGAAACTGGTTTGAGGTAAAATAACAGAGCATGTAGTGCTCCTGAAGACTGGTTCCTGCAAAGCATATCTGAGAAGTTCTTAGTATGCCCTTTCTCCCAGAATTGCTTCCTCCATGCAGTTTTAAACAGAGGATAAACTAGCCCAGTACCAACGTATCAACTAAACCAAAAATTCTAGGCAGAACATGATACTGAATTAAACACTTGAATCAAAGGATACTTAAAGTGCGGGGATAATTATCATGATCAAAACTGTGGCCTGAAACAGCATAGCAGCCATTTTTTTATAATTCTGACAGAAAAATATAAAACCACTCCACAGATATATGTCTGGCTTTCGCATTTTGAGGGTAGACAATAATATTTTGTCATTTCAACTACTGGAACAGGTAGCAGATTTTTGTTTCCAAATAAGTATTAGGTGCATAATCTTTGGGTGCTAAGTTTTTACATTTATATCGATGACGTAATTTAATTTTGCATACAGATTTCATAGGGCTTTTGATCTAACACCAAGGAGAACACTTTATATGAGATGAAATATGTTAAAACAAAAGTATCGGTGCTAAATTACACCAGAGAAGATCTTACGCTCTCCTAACTGCTTCATAGCTATCCCTGCATTTCATTAAATATTGTTTGGGAAACAATACCAGAACAGAACTGAACTCAACTTGACCAGCTCAACTTTACCAGAATTTTAACATCTAGGAGACTGTACAGAATGAAGTGGATAATGCAAGTGATTTCCTACTACTCTGCATAAAAGAATTACATATACCAGTCCTAGAAATACTTACTTCTTAGTATGAGCCAATGCAATAGCATTAGCAATTAGTGAGGCAGACACACCAATTGATTTTGTGATGTCTTCCAGCATATTTTTCAGTGCTTGCAGGTTTTTCAGATCTCCTTTTTCTGCCAGAGTCTGAGTGAGTGCAGTAACTGCTGGTCTAGTAGGCAACGAGCCACTGTCAAGCATTCCTTTTAAAACAGCCATGGCATCTAACGATGGTAAAGAAATAAGGGAAAAGGAAAGCAGATTTTATTTCAGAAGGTAACCAAGCTACTGGTACTATTAACCCTACCCTTTCAAACACATCTAAAGAAAATAATTCTCTTGCTGAACTTAAGCCCCAAAATTGCTAAAGTGAATTATAACTTGAATATATACACAGACACAAACAAACTTTCAACAGTAATTTAGGTTAAAATGCTTTAATATTTGCTCAATAAAAAGTACTAAGATACTTTTAACATTTATTTTAGTATCCAGCTCAAGGAAAACAACTGTGTCATAAATGTTCTTCTCCCTTATGACCTTAAAGTCATGACCTTTTCAGCTTGTTTTTTCTCCAAACTATAATCAATTTTCTTTACTAAACACCAAAAATGTTGCATACTTAAGAATATAGTTTAAAAACATAATTCATTATTGAAACTGCTAAAATGTAGTATTCAGATTTGTCTTTTTAAGTGTGCACCAAAACTTTGTTTGTCAACATTTAAATTTCAAATAAAAGCTCAGGACACAAGTCTCCATAGGAGAACAAAAATAAACTAAAAACTGGCCAGTCACCTCAAGAACTCCTAAAATTATAGCAATTGCCTATGTTAACAACACACAAAATAAATCTCCTGTCTGCCACAAATCCCCAAACCCACAACAGATGCAGTCACTCTCATTTCTCTAACCAGAATTCTTGTCAATTTACGTTATACATGAGCAAACACACACACAGAAAGACATACCCCTCTGGTAAAAATCTTACTCCTTACCAGCACAGGCAGGATTTATCACAGATAATAATTATAATACCAAACTTCTAACATAATATACACCCACTTGAACTCCACAGCATTAACATTCCAATTCAATATGCAGGTACTGCAGAAACTGAATGTTACCTTTTACAAAAAAGGAAGAAAAAACATCCTGTATGCCTAACCTTCCTTCATGGCAAATTTACTTCCTCTGTCCCCCCACCTTATATTTTTAGGGGAAAAAAAAAAAAAAAAAAACGCGCAATACATCAGGGGCAAGATTCACAAAATTTAAAAAGCCAACTTAAAACATATGCTAAATTCAAATTATCTCCCACCTGCAAGTGCGCACCTCCCTTTAGCATGGAGCATAACCAGCCTTCTCAAAAACAAGCGCAGAGAAAGATTTGAAAGTTGCATGTGTGCAGCACTACTGCAAGAAATTATGTACTAGTAGCATACTAGATAATTCTGCTGGTATATATATTTTCCCCCCCTCATACAAAAGCACTCATTACTACTAACTTGAATTCATTATTTTATCCCTTAATTTTTCAGTACTTCAAAGCAAGTTACTATGTGCTTGTGAGAAGCTTCATATTAAAAGGCTTTCCTATAAACCCTGCAAATTCCACACCATGAAAGTCAAGTTCTGACTCTTAAAGTAACCTGAGTTTTACCAAGTTCTTGCTAGAAGATATTAGAGCTCTTACAAGTATACTTAGGGACCTATATAAAAACATTTAACTATATCACATTACACAGCAAAGAATGATACTGGACTATATGAGGAAATGATAAAGCAACCACGTTTTACACAAGTGAAAGCCATGACATGATGGAGGTCAAATGGAGCTCACCACCAAAAGATTACAAAAAGATTGTGCCCAAGAATTTTTGGGGTAATCTATGAGCCTCAGAAAATGACCAGTATGGTTGAAATACTTAACAGTTTGCATTTTCAAGGCTTCACTTATAAAAGAAGTACTATCTTTCAAATTAAAACAGAAACAAGATCAGGTCTGACTAATCAATTAAATTACCAAAGTAAAGCTTGTTCAATGCACAAGGTAAAGGAAAATATAATTTTGCAAACCAATGTAATTCCACTGACTTCTTGAGAAACTTTGTATTGTGTAAAACGAAACATTTTTACAAGATGGGGTGGCAGAGAATTTAGTATGCTAGCTAAAAAGAAATCATGTAGTTAGCACAAGAGATTGGCAGAATACAGAAACATCAGTGATGTTTTGAAGAAGGGAAGATTTTCGTGTGTAATATTTTGTAATAACTGGCAAAACTTTGTGGCACACTGGGCAAGAAAAATCAGAAAATTGATTAGAATAAAATCTCACAGGAATGTCAGGTGAAGGACTTGAAAGCTGCAAAAACTTAATATTTGCCAAGAGCAAGGGAAGCAATTGCATTCACCACAAATACTTCAGCTGACGACACCTGGCAATGACGTCAGACTGGAGACTGAATACTGAATGGGGAAGGAATTTGAAGGAAGATAAGTTTATCAGCTGCAGGAAAGAGTAGAAGTGAGGCGCATCTAAATGCTCATCTTAGAGTATTTTAATGTAGCTGATATTACATGGGTATAGGCTACTACAGCTATGCATAATGAAATGAAATAAAATTAACTAATGGTAGAATCAAAAACGGATTTTCTTGCATGCCTTCTGGTATGAAAGTAAAACCCAATTCAGTGTAATACATTTTTTTCATACGTAGCTGCTTTAACACTTAAATGTACTGATGAAATTATGTATCAACACTGCACTTAGGCTTGCACAGGGATAAAAGAGGCAGCACTGCAGGTAGAACTATGTGCTTGCAGAGTTTTCCTCTCTCAGAAGAGTTCTACAGAACAACTAAATAAGTAAAATGTAACACTGTGGAGCTGAACTCCAGGCTGCAAAACAACCAATGCTGAGAACTAAAATAACACAATTACAAACTTTATCCACCATCTTGTTGGGTACTCTTATGTACTCTTCAGCCACCATTTTCTTTTCTATCATCTTTGTTACATTAAAAAGAAAACCAAACTGAATATTTTGTTGCTGTTGGTATTGAGAACTATTAAAAAGTATTTGATTAAGTTTTTAAATCAATATTATAATCATATAGCGCACAATCATGCACATTTAACAGTCAATTTAACTCATCTGGTATCTCGCACAACCAACACAATATGCAAGAAACAACTGCTGGGAATTGTTTCAGATGCTCTAAAGTATGTTAATTTCCAAAGCAAAATGACTTGTGCTGTGAATTTTAACGCACTTGAAAGCCTGTACTTTCTCTCGTTCTGGAGCACAAATTTTGCATGTCTGAAGAGCTGTGATTCATCTTAAGAAAACCCATCTTGTGTTAAATGGAATGGAAACTGGACTAAGTGGTCAAATGACAAGTACATTCATATTCAAGCTGTATTATAAATGCATGTACAGTAATTTACGTCTCTCAGCTACCACAAAAGGCTCTTGATAAGCAGGTAATTTGCTAAATGGACTCCTTTATCCAAGTATTCGAAGGGCGTTACAAGAAAAATCTGCAGAGGCATTAATGTGACGTAAAGGTCAAGCATTGTGACATACCTTTCAAATAATCCCGCCTAACTTGCGATATGATGAGGAGGCTGCTGGCAGCACTGTTCAGTGTGAAGCCCTTGATGTGGGTCTCAGCACTAAAAGAAGCAGACATTTAGAAAGGAATTACTGACATGCTTCTGATACGATAATAAATGGTTGAGCACCAAGGTGAAATTATAAAAACTACTGTTCGTATGTTAAAAATATTGCTGCAAAATATCGACCTGGAGACAGCTTTTGTGTTATCCTGTCAATGGTTATAGAAGGATAATTTTTTTTTGCATTCTGACAGATGACAAAGTTGGAAGTGAGCAACAAAAGAAACAAAGTACAAGATTTTTTTTAAACAATCGGTTCAGATTCTTGAATGCTGACATATTAGATGACTAAAATAACTGCATGCCCTGCATTGTTCTGTTGTATCCTAAGCTGGATACTTTTTCTTCTTTTTTCAATAGTCACCATAATTATAAAATGTAAAACTATTCTTTCAGCAATAAAAATGAAACATTTATTTTCAGCACTGTATATTTTAAACATAAACTAAAGCATATTATGAACTAACACCATATCATTTGGTTGATTAATTTTCAAATTTCTGTCATCTAGATGTATACAGGTTTTAAAGTGAACATACTACATCTGCTGCCTTAGCCATGTTAAAATTGTATTTCGCTTATCAATTCTTTATCTCCCGTAACACAAAACCTCACATATCCATAGCAAAGAGAATCTTCAGTAACACTGCTAAAGCATTTCTAATACTCGGGAAATTAGTCAAGAGAGACTAACCAGCAATCACATTGACCTTATACTACAAAATGTTCCCGTTCCTAAATGATGTACAGCCGCATTTCTAATATATAAGGATAACTTTACAAATGTTCATTTCTAGATTACAAAATCTCTACACAGAAAAGGGGGGCATTGCCATTTACCATATCAGCAATCAAGATAAACATCACTGATCATCTTGTGGCAAACAACTGAGCAGCCTACCTACTTGAACTTAGAGGCTGAGCGGATTGGGAGGTAAGCAGGGTCATTGCTAAATTATTCTCTTCAATCCCAAGGAAATCCTTCACATCACACACAATATGACTATCCTCTCAGTCACTTTCAGCCTCCCAGGCTCACAAATGCAGTCACTGGACTCAGGATTTTCTTACTCTCCCAACCAATCCTCTTAATCCCTGCCTAAGCATCCACTGCTCAGTTCTGCCTTTTTTTTCCCCCCTTTGTCCCATCTGTCAAAGCCCTTAAGTCAACAATTCATGCATGAGACTGTAAATTACGTATAACAAAGGATTTACTTTCTCCAATCTTCCAATCTTTAGTGTGATTAAATAGATGTTAGCAACTATTACAGAACTAATCCATCATTCCAATACTCCTAAATTTCTATTTAAAACTTCTTGGACTAAATGCAGTACATATTCCTCAAAACAGTGCTAGAAAGCCAAAGCAACTAGACTTGGGATGACCAGAGGATCAGTAACCTTCTGGGTTGTTTAGTGTTTTTATTTTTTTCAAATGCAGAGTAGGACTGTAATTTCCTACTACCACATCACTTTCTCATGGAAGTTTCTCAGCCCTTATAACAGGAGGGAAGGTTTAGAATTATTTGACATTTTAAAATTAAAATATTACTTATTTTGTTGCCTATGTTAACACTCATACTAAGGCTCTCTAAATTAAATTTCAAGTTTGGCTTCAAGCAGAGTAAAAAGAAAAAGATGTTAGCATCTATAAATGAAGGTATCTTTCCTGTATTTTATTAAAATATTAAGAGTTGCACAAGTTTCAGGCCACTGCACACATTTAGGCTTTGCAGGAGACATCTTTTTGTAATGTGAGGTTGGAAAAACTGTCAAGCATATAGAAATGTATGCAAGACACAAGATTTGCTATTCTTCATCCACGTGTACACACACAACCACTTACTGTATTTTAGTGAATAATTTTAAATTTACAGACTTTTGAAAATGCTTAATGTAAGCATGAGTGTTACTAGAAAAAAAGATACACAAATAAACACCATGAACACTGCCAATATGAAACATTTTCTGTCTTGATGAAACAGTGAGATGTTAAGAGTCTTCTTAGAATGTCATTATTTGCCTCTCTATGCTACAAGATGGAGTATGAGAGTTCTGAAAAGCACAGGGGTTATGATGATGGTTGGCTTTACCAGTGAGCAAGAACAGAACCTCATATTAAACCCTATTCTCTTTTTACTTAAATATCTCAAGGTTCAGTGGCTTAGTCCTTTAAAATACATCTCCAACTCTTCTAGTCTTTACAATTTTGTGTTCATTTTTTGCCCTGCATTTTGGATTTACATAATAAAATATTTATCTAAAGCAGGAATTCTGAATCATTGAAATACTAGAAACAATCTACCACCTTCTTTCTGCTCTTCCAATCTGCAAGTTACTCCTGATAACATACAATACTTTGTGCGTCTTCCTTACAAGTGTTTGAGCTGCAGAGCATGGAAGCAGTCAATGCACGTACAAATCTTCAGCAGAAAGTATCAAATTTCTTTCCTGAAGAATTTTTTAATACATCTTTTGATATATGAATATTTTCTGTGAACATTTAACAAACTACCAGAATTTTATCAACTTTCTTTGTAGTTTTAAAACATGTCCTTTCCATTTCCTGTTTGCAAAGATTTATCAATTACTTTCATTTCAAGGAGCTTAATTTGATAAACTGTCCTTGATATAAGCCATATATCCATCAAGAAAAAACATTTCTTATCATAAAGCCCAGTTACTGAGACCTATTTGAAAAAACATGATTTGTTGTTCTGGATGCAAAACTCAAAATACTTTTTCAATGAAAGACATTTCTTTGGTCTGAACACTTTTAAAGAAAACATGAAAATAATATACATCATCTTACACTATACTGATCCCAGACATAAAAAACTAAGTTGATTCTAAAAATTATTAGATTTTTAGAGGTGTGCTGATTTTGGCCAGGACAGTTTTCTTCATAGTAGCTAGTATGAGGCTCTGTTTTTGATCTGTGCTGAAAACAGTGTTGATAATCCAGGGTTGTTTTCGTTGCTGCTGAGCTGTGCTGACACAGAGCCGAGGCCTTTTCTGCTCCTCACCCCACCCCACCAGTGAGGGGGCTGGGGGGCACAAGGAGCTGGGAGGGGACACAGCCAGGACAGCTGACCCCCACTGACCAAAGGAGTGTTCCATGCCATGTGGCATCATGCTCAGCGCATAAAGCTGGGGGGAGAAGAAGGAAGGGGAGGATGTTCGGAGTGATGGCATTTGTCTTCCCAAGTAACCATTATGCGTGATGTATCCCTGCTTTCCTGGGCATGGCTGAGCACCTGCCTGCCCATGGTAAGCAGAGAATGAAGTCCTTGCGGCTTTTGCTTTACCTATTAAACTGTCTTTATCTCAACCCACAAGATTTCTCACTTTTACTCTTCTGATTCTCTCCCCCATTCCACCGGGGGGAGTTGGTGAGTGGCTGCGTGGTGCTTAGTTGCTGGCTGGGGTTAAACCATGAAAATAGTGCCCTATGCATTATGTAAGTTACCTAGAGGCACTTTCAAATTCACTGTATTCAGTCAGAGAACACACTTGATGACAACCACTGTTCTTATTTTACCTGAAGAAACCAGAAGACCTAAATTATTTAAACTTTTGTTGTTCTTACCTCTACATTGATGACCAGTAACACTTTTACTTTGAAGCCTCTGATCTAACCAGAACACACATTACAGGCAATAATTAAACAAGTGATGTATCATACAACTCACTAAAGGTTATTTTGATTCTGCTGCTTCTAATAATGCATGACAGCAGGTTGGATTTATATCAGAAATGTAAGAGCTGGATCTGAGGTTTATGGTCATTTCCTAGCCACTGGCATCACAGTCAAATGTACCATTTTGCATTTGGCAGGCAGCCAGCTGCCAGGGAGTGTGGGTAGGGTAGGACAGCAGCGGGGACAGGCACTGAGGGGAAGGCTCACAGGCAGTTAAGTGAAGGAATCTTGTCTGTTTGGATATTGCTCTGATGAGAAAAAGGCAGAATGCCAGAAGGGTAGACTTTCAGTTCTGATGCCAAGTACATTTGTTGATCCTGTTAGCTGAAATGAGTTATTAGCAATACATACTGTCACTCTAGTACCTTTTTAATATATGGCATACTGCTCCACGGAACACTGGTGTATTTCTTACCCTAACTCCTAATTACCAGTCATGATCTGTTTTCCCATAAGGACGTACCTGAAAATGATCCAGAAATTATTTAAAAATGGGCCTCACTAAACAATTAAAATCCCTTAAACACAGAAAAGCCTTACATGTGTTTCACTTTGATGGCTTCTTCAAGACAATTCTGTGTTAACAACGCTTTTATAAGGGTGTCATAAGAACGATAATGAAGCTCATTCTTCCCATCCATTTTGAGGAAAATATCGTAGGCCTCTAAGAAAAAAAAAAAAAAAAGCCAAAATGAAATGCCATGCTGTGATAGGTCATCTATTCATTGAAAAGGTCCATCTTAAATCTATTTATCCTCTGCTTACATCTTGAAGCCCAAAGCTGTTGGTCACAGCTTGTTCAAAACTGCTTGTATACAACAATCAACTGACACATACCTCCACAGAACAAAGTTTGCTGCTGCTGTTTTTCCCTATATGTGGCTGTTGCTTAAATACCAACACAGCTGGTTAGAAGGGGAAGACTCAGGATTTTAAAGCAACACCTAATTCTGGGGTATATATTTACAGTGTCTGGTGCATGATCACAACAGCATTTAACAAATAATATAGGAGCTGATTCCAATATGGGGAGATCAAATTATTTGGCTACGACAAGATTTATACAAAACATACAATTTACAAATATACAGATATTTAACAAGTAAACTACGCTGCATTTGTTTGACTGATTAACAGTTTTATTTCATGCATTCACAATAACTGTCAGTGTATGAAAAGATGTTACCAAAAAGGGGGAAAAAATGATAAGCACACTTTTCAGTCATTTATTTTCCTGAAACGAGATTATGCAGCTATAAACATGCAGCTAAAACTGCTATCCAGGCTGTAACATATACAAGCTGTGTTAAGAACCACAAATGATCTCTTACATCTAAACTATGATTGTATGTTTCATGTAATGAAGCTCAAAAGATAAACCCTTTGCTAATTCAAATCATAGACACAAGAACCTTTAAAACTTTTCAGAAATACATGGACTATCCCGACAAATTTCACAGCTAAGTGGTTGTTTTTCTTATACTTTGAAAGTAAAGAAGATGAAGACGAAGCTTTTGAATCTTATTGCTACAAGCAGTGTTGCACTAATAGCACTTAGTACAGTGTGCTGTGAAAAAGCATGTGCTTTTTAGTTTAAATCTTAATCTTCAACTATAGACTATATATAAAAACCTCCTGAAATGTAGGCACAAAAATGACTATGCATAAAATTTATTACTTGAAACACAGGCACTCTTATGCTGAGTCAATAATTAGAAATAACTTTGCCGTCCATAATCTACTTTGCATGCTTGGAGCTACATTATATGTATTAACAGAGATAAAGGATAAGAATATCAGAGTAAAAATTAAATCCACCTCTGTGTATGTAGTTTCACATATATGAGAGAGACAGAGAAGGTGGAGAGAGAATATGTCTGGCACTACAATCGTGATTGCATTGTCAACCAAAAGACCAATAAAACAACAACAGGACGACACAGGAAAGGTTTTGAAATCCTCCACCACATTTACTTATAGGTCTGAGGTAAAAGCTTGGCCTGCTGCAACGTGATGAACTCTCTTGCCTGCTTAGATGCTGAACACCAGCATTCAGAGTGTTCACACTTAATTCAGTGGGAAAATATTTTTTTCCTTCCACTTTTCTGAAATCTAGCAATCACATTCAACAATAACAAAACCCCTTTCACTGGTATATTCTATTACAAGTGTAACTAACTACTTCATTAACAAAAACGTAGCTGATTGATAGCTTTGTTCTTTCTGCTCACAAAAGCCTGTTTCAATTCTATTTTTTTAAAGCCAAAAACTCTTTATGTTTGGAGACTCCTACAAAAGCTCTGCTGTCTTCAGACTGAACTAGGATTTCAGCCTGTGTTTGAATATTGCTTTCCATTGGTTGGGTACAGACATGGACCTTTCCACCAGTGGACATGATGTCAAGCATATGTTGCCATCAATTATCACAGTCCACAAAATAGAAGATCTGTTTCTACAAAGAAATATATTTAAATATTTTTGTAACAACTACTTCAATGAAAAACTAAAAATCTTTGTATCAGTTTTGTTTTCCTGTTCTAGGATGTTTTGTATATGTCAGTCTCGACCTCAGAATGATTATCCTATTCAGATTATTTTAACTTTATTTTGCATCACTGCACGTAGCATATTTGAAGGACACCTATGAAGTATACCTAGATTAATCCTGAATTGAGACATATGCCTGATCAGGTATTACCAGCTTATTATTTCTTCAGATGGTATCTAAAATTACTAAAGTATATTAGCATTCAAAAGAGAAAGTTCTTGGTTTCAAAATCCTACTGTGTTATATTAGCTATTTCAAGTAAAAAGATTTATTAGAAAAGTGACAACTTGCCAAGAAAGTCTCAGTTCTCAAGACAGTCAAATTTGCTTCAGCAATTGCAACTGTTTGGGATACGTGTAACATGATCCCCTAGAGTCAAGTTCTCACACTGAGGAATCAAGGTAGAAATAAAAATATGACTTTGCATAAATCAAGCACTTCAGAGAACAGATTTTTAAAACACCTCCATGTCAGAGCTGATAAATTCATGAAATTAGTTGCAACACTATTAAGTGAATCTTTCTTCTATCAAAAAGCTGATGTTGATAAAAAGTTATATTCTGCCCTATTACACTCACATAAAAATTCACATCAAAATTACATTATACTGTTATATAAAAGCAACAACTTAGTTTTTATAGGGTTTCTTTTAAGACAAAGATAATTGTTTCCCAACAAGAGAGGAATTGTGTCCCAACACTTGTCCTTTTTCCCTTAATTCCCAATAGCTCTAGACCACCTCTTCTCAAATACTGCATCTCTAAATAACAGAATATTAAGGAAAAATTTACTGAAAAATTCAATATCAAATGTCATCATAGACTGTTAGCAGTTTCATTTTATATTTTTGTTTTAAACCAGTCTCCCTGAAAGGTCCAAGGCATATCTAATTTCCTCCTGATCTCCACTTGATCATTTGTGATATCAAAGGCACAGGATACTTTTCTAGGAGTAATGTTATAAAATGCATTCCATCAATCTTGCCCATTTTTCAGTGAAAAATACTTGTTTGTCATATTTTCTTTTAATTCTCAGAACTTACCAGCATGAAGAATATCCTAAAACCACTGTCTGCTATAATACACAATTCTTAAATTCATATACATAACACAAGATTGCACTCCCAGTATACGGAACAACCAGACTCAACTTTACGCTTCTAATCAATGCTCCTGTGACTGAATAACTCCATAGGGTCATTTCACTAACAACAGAAGTTAACTGTGTGAATGACTTCTTTTAAAAGAAGCTCAAAGCTTAAAAAGAAAAAAAAAATACCTGTTTGTCCAACCTGTACAACATACTGGTAACACTCAGAGAAGAAAATAACTAGGCATTTTGTATTTACAAATCTTTCTCATTCGGCAAAATTATTATTTTTTTTAAACCTATTTAATAGTATTTCTAATCTGCTTTCAAGTGAGATACCTAGTTATTTGTCATAGTATAGGCGAAGAGAATATGGATTTCCAGAATATTCAAGTGCTCTGCACCTTGGCAAATACTAGGAATGGACTGATTTCCTCCTCTCCTTGAAAGGCCCAGTAATGCTAGTTCTGGATCTGTGACCCCGCCTTCAGATGAGACAGACAGGAATGGATTTCCAGTGATTTACACTAAGCCAAAGGAACTGCTCTGAAGTACACTACTTCTTTCTATATCCAAAAGCAAATACCCACACATACTTTAATAACGATAATATAAGAGGCAGGAAAGTTTGCACAGAAGAGCTATGATATTTTTCTAGCAGAACTGATCTGAAGTGATCTCTCAATAGGGCAGTTTTATTTGTGGGGTGGCACCCACAGGCATAGGGGTTTGGAATTTTATGTATTTCTTTGGGAGAGAAACAACAGGAGAATTAGTTTGCAAATTCTACAGAGAAACTTTAATCTTAGTTGTAAAGAAGCTAAAGACACTACGTAACACATTGAATCCTCCCTTCAAATAGAAATAAATAACCTTGCAACATCAACAAATAGAAAATAGAGTAACAGATAAAAGACAGGTTGGCAGACAGCAATGATTACTTCCATAACATAGTCCCATCTCATTTAATCTCATCTAATTTCTTTGCCAAATCTATAGCTTAAGTAAGATACCCAAAGCATACTTTGGAACGATATCTCATCTTATTATTAAAATTTCAACAGCAGTGGCAAATACAAAAATCTCTGAACAACTTTTAATAGGTAATTGCCTTCCCACAAATATGTCCCAGCTATTTCACTTGATTATCGTCTTTCTCGCTATACTTGTCATGTCTCACACCATAAAATCTGTAATCAGCTAAATTTTCTGGGAACCATAAAACCAGTATCTTTAGCATCTATCTTCTACATTAATTTAGTTTCTGGTGTTTAATGAATATACTTGAAAGTCTAGAACGTGATGTTAACACAACAGTATAAAGCAAACTACAGATCAGCAATATTCAGCCATTTTAAAAATGGTGACTTCACCATAGACTAGTTTTCAAACATGAACTTAAAAGTCAGCATTTCTGATGAGATTTTAAATATTTTAGCATATCCTTCTCATATCAGCTTCTGAGGCAGAGTATTGGCAGATAACATTATCACGTACCTTTCCTAACAAGTAGCAAGCCAATGAAAAGCAGCAGCAAGCATTTGTTGCTCTGTAGTTAATTGAAATCTTAAAATTAATGCTGACGGGGGTAAAAAAAACAGTGGTTTTCAGTTTACCTTTTGCACTGTTTTTCTTGCAAAGCATCCTTATTTTTCTTTCTTCCATATAAGGAGCACTTAAACTTCTGGTATCTTCATGTGTAACCTTTAAAAAAAATTTATTTAGGTTACTGTAATGCTATCTTTTAACATCTTACAATGGAAAGAAATACCTTCTAAAATATTGTTAGCAAGGAGAGTTAAACTCCATTTACCTTAGGTACCTCAAATGGAACAACCTGACCATTTTTCTCCAGTATATCAGCCAGTAAGGTTAGGGTTTTCTCTCGAGGAACAACATTTTCTTCTTGAATTTTAGTCCAAACAGCTTCAGCTTTTCTCCAGTCACTGTTGTTCTCTGAAAAAAAAATTCAAATCTTTAGATAAAAGCACATTTAGAATACACATATCTAAAGTGATTAAAAAAAGATACCTTTGGAAAATAATCCATTAATTAATCATGTACTTCTGCTTCATATGATCAACAACTTGAAAAGTGCTAAACTATTTTTAATACTCAGAAGACACAAGAAGATGCAGAAAAAAATCCCAAAGGATTGTATGAATTTTCAAACGAATGAGAACTCCAAAATATTGCAGAAGTGTTCCTCCAAGCTCATCAGTTCTAATACTCTTGACTGTTAATTGCAAAAACAATTAAAAATTTTCTAAATTATTACAAAACATTAACACTCTAAGGTACCATTTCTAAGTTCTATTCTGAAATTCTTGAAATGGAATCCCCTGGTTATGTTGCTACTGAGTTAGAGCATCTACATCCCAGTAGTTTACCACTTTCAAGTCAAAGTAGTGTTCTAGGCCTTCAGGCTCTCATTTTGCTAAAAAACAAAACAAAACAAAACAAAAAAAAAAAAAAAAAAAACCAAAACCAAAAGAAACAAGACATCCACAAAACAAAACGTATTCTAAGCCTATAAAAGGTAAGTTTTCTGAAAGAGAAAAACAGTAAATTGCTACCAAATACACAGAATAATTCAACTGCTTTCAGCAATTTATATATGTACCACTGTACAAAGCTGCAAACAAATAGAAAGCTGCACTTTGTGAGAGAAAAAAGTTCATTACTATTTAACCACATCCACCGGGCAGTTGCCTGGGTCTCCTATAAGTCACCAAAACAGCACTGACTGCTGGTTGTAGGTCCTATTCACAGCTACCTAAGCCTGACATCTGCTAGCTGTTATCTGTTTGTTCCACGGTTTAATTCAGAATCCCGGAAACGAAGAGATGCAAGGCAAGAAGGCAGAGTCAGGAGGTGGATGATGGAACGAATCGTTCACATGGCAATATCTTGGCCTGTAACAGCAGCTCTTCGGCTATTCTTCCACTGTTCAGTTAAGGAACTTCAGCTGTTCTGTAGCTCAGGCTCCACTGCACTGAGTCGTAAGACAGGGAAAAGCTGGAGCAGCCACCTGGAAGCAGCATGACACACTTAGATATTCTCTAGAATTGTTACAAAGTTGGTGTTTCAAAGCAGTATATACTGCTTTGCAAACAGGACTGCAATGCAATATTGAAATGTTACAGTGCAATGTTTGCTGTCTTCTTTCCAGGGTGGGTTTAGGAAGATGCATGAATCCGTAACTGGGCTGTTTCAAGTTTCAAGCCCACTTTCAACAAGGTTCAACTTCAGCTTTTTAGAAGAGGCAGGAAAACTCGGTGACTACCCTAATTCAAATAAAATTACTGGGTTTAAGGACTAAATACTGTAGATAATATTTTAAAGACGACTATTATGGAAGTTAACAGAGCAGGACAGAGAATGTCTTAACATTTTTTACGTGTTTGTCCCCATGTTTGACACTCAGGAGGCCACATCTAGAGGATGTGTCCAGTTTTGGGCTCCACAACTATAAAAGAGATGCTGGCACTAGAGCAAATTCAGCCATCAAGACAGACGTGGAGCTGGAGCAGATGAAGTAAAAGAGGAAGTCGAAGACAAGTTTTGGGCAGTCTAGAGGAAAGCAGGCTAACAGGGGACCTAACTGCTGTCTTCAATTACCCAACTAACAGTTACAGAGAAGAGTGAGTTAGTCTCTCCTTGGCAACATACAGCAAATGATGAATGAAAGGTGATAGCTAAAAGTTGCAGCAATGGAATATCTGAGGATGCTCAAACCCTGGAACAGGTTGCCCAGGGAGGCTGTTTGATTTCCACCCTTGGGGGCACTCAAAACTTTATTAGACAAGGCCATGATCTGACCTAACTTTGAAGCTGTCCTACCTCTGGGAAAGGGCTAGGCCTAAAATTCCTGAGGCTCTCTCCAGCGTAAATTGTTGTCTGATTCTACAAAAACAAATACATTGTTTTCAACATTTTTGATCACAGCTTGGACTAGATGGTAGATTCTTTTTTTATATGCTTAAAATAGATCTGAAGTTATGGCTTAGGTGCACAAGGACAAGTCTCTACTGTATTTGTGCATGGGGCAGCTTTGATGGATAATCTGAAATGGACGAAAGCAGGCAT
>KL267228.1:39065-53292 GCA_000699545.1 Podiceps cristatus
TTATGGTGACAGAAACCCACAAATGTTTTCCACTTCTTTGAATAGATGGAATTGGTTTTGTCATTTGAAAGACGACGGAAGATTTTGCATGACAGAATTTGATAAATTGTATCTTCTTAAATTCTCTTTCTAGCAGGCACACTGTCAGACTTAGTCACTCCCGGAGGTGAACAGGATGAGTGGAGAAACAGGAAGGCTCCCTCCCTGTTGAGACAAGATTGCTTTTCAGGCCTACTTCATTTTTGATGGTGAACCGGGATGTGCAAAGCCAGAATTGGGTAACGCTGCAGTTTGGTTTTGAAGCTTTCTGAGGCTGTTCAGGAAATGAAAAACAACAAAGTTCTCAAAGTGTCTCTGCTCATTTTTTTTCAGTGGAAGCACTCATCTCTTCTGCTTGTGCTAAGTGCAATGGGGAGGCTGCCTCTTTCATTACCATATGAAAAGCAAAAGAGGGTTCAAGTAGTATTTTATTCAGCATTAAAAGATCGCTAGTTCTAGTCAACCAAAAATACATGTGGCGAACAGGCTAAAATTACTTCAAGCTCAAATGCAAGTTTTCCCATGACCAAATATATCAAATTGCTGTAATGGCTCATTAATATATACACACATTACCGACATACATAGCAATCCCTGTGATGATTTTTTTATGTTCCAATTTACTATTTAGTGCTCCATAACCAATCTTAACACAAAATGTTTTTTTAAGACTTTAAAATAACTAGAACTAAAGTTTCCAAAATTTTTATTATGCATAATACAGTAAAATATACTGAATAACAAAACCAGCACAGACTGAAAAACAACCCCAAAAAATAGAAAAGAAAAAATGAAAAACACTATAAATACATCCTACACTAAGTCTGTATCATAGAAATGAACTTTCCATTTTAAAAACTGTTCCATTCCTATAAATGATGAAAAAGTTAGGTTGCGGTTGGTGAAGAATTGGTAGATTTTTAAAAAATGCAGCATTCAGAAGTAGATCTAATTTCAGAAGACTCCAGATCTTTATCATTTACAAAGATATAAGAGATAGCATTTTTTTTTCCTTTAAGCATATTAAAAACCAAAACAGAGTGAACTTTCAAATTAGGCCACAAGACCATAGCATGGATTGGAAGGCTTGTACTGTCTAAGTTCTATGTAAGTGTTGAGGTCTGCAGGTAAAAAAACTTGCACCCTCTCCCCCGCAAGATGCCTCAGCAATGGTATCCAGGATAATCGCCTATCAGGATAAAACTCACCTCCAATTCAGGGTTATTTCCTATCTCCAACCACGAAAGACGACAGATTACAACATGAAAAAGATCACAAGTTCACTTACCACACAGTTGAAGCAGGCAGTAGTACATCTCATCTCTATCACATTCAAATAGATTTTGAGTTAATTCTACCAACTGTTCCAAAGTTTCCATCTTTAAAAAGAAAGAAGGAAGAACACAGTTATACCTCAGTCAAGCAATTATTTTTCTATATATGTGAACTTACATGCTCTGTGCATTCAGCTAAAATAATATTTCTGTTTAGGTATACACCAGCATTTACACAGAGCATTACATACACCTCATCAGCCTGTCATACTTCCTTGCACAAACATAAAAGTCAAGCACTGAAATATTTCAAAACAATTTTCCTTGGAATAGAATGACAATTACATAGAAGACATCATACAAGCCACATACCTGATTACTTGCTATACACTTTTTTGCAAACCACTGCAACCGTCCAGAGTGTGCTCTCAAGCCAGGAGTCTGTAAAATAATTCCACAAGAAGAGACCCATTACTTCACATAGAACATTCTAAGGAAAAGGAAACATAATACACATACTCAGAATAAAAGCTCATAAGTAGTTTGTTTGGGGGGTTTTTGTGGGGGAATTTTTTTTTTTTTTTTTTTGAAACCTGAATGAGACTACAAGCTCACAAATCACATTAGGTTGCATTTACGAGACACTTAAAAATTGCAGTCATTTTATTCAAGATACTTTCCTTTTTGGTTGAACGCTGCCAAGAGAGTGGATTTAAAATGCACTTCAGATAAACTGAAATGTTATATCATTTCTATCACCACAGTAATAGAGTATTATTGCTATTACCCTTGGTAATCATTTCTATTATTCATGGTAAAGAATTACACCAAATGTTTCCAAACTGTCTTCACAATGAAATGTTCGTATTTGACACCACTGTAATGTCTTAGCAACTAGGAAATCATGCCTCTCAACCACATCATCACCGTTTGGTTCCCCTTCTCTGCTAACATTAGCCATTTTCTTACAACTATTAATACCTAAAACCAATAGTGGTTTTACATATTGACCCTGTTGCTCAGTAAGAAACCCAAGAGTTTACAGAGCAGTAACACGCTGCCAATACAGATGCTGTGTGAGGCATCTGGTGAGGCAACTCCTGTCCCAAAACGGAGCAAAGGCTTGCTCTTACGTGTGTGTGCATGGAGGAACTGATGTATAATAGTTAATATGCCATACTTCTTTCTGTTATTAATTTTCCCAGGTTTGATGAGCCTTTGTTTATTCCTTTGTTGTTTTAAGCCGTCTACAGCTACAGAATACACATTCTCAAAAAGGCTTCAATCCTTGGAAACTCCATCTGGTATGAAATACTTTGTGCATTCTCAGCACCACGGATGATAATCAAAATATTGGTTCCTCCACTTCAATAAATTCTTAGAAAAAACACAGGAAAATTCAACGTTCTTAAAGAAATGTGTTACAGGCATGACAGTACTTATGTCTGATGCATCTAAGAAAAGGATACAAAAAACCTGTGTGCAAAGCATCATTTTCACCTCTTACTTTTTGCTACTTTACTTTCCTTATACTCTCTTGTTTTAGCACATGGACCATTTACAGAGAGGACTCTGCTTTCATTTCAGGTGTCCAGATTCACATTAGCATAGCTCAAAATGATGCCAAGGAAACGTCTGTTCATCCCTACAGAGAAACATGTGTTTTGACTCTTGAAGGCTTTTAGCTGTTAATACTATAAGAAGTCTCTACCATTTAAACATGAAGTGTAACTTCCAAAATGTTAACACCACTTCACATAAAAGGTAAGAGGTAGTTTGAATGAAACTGGGAGTAATACTGACTCTCATTTCCAAAGCTACGGAAACAATTACCATTAAAAAAGTCAATTTAAGTTCTGTCTTCTAAACACAGATAATTTTCTTTTCCTGTATCCTCCAAGAGCAGAATTATTACCATTATATCTTTCTGAAATAATTCAGTATACACCAGAAAACCAGCATACAAAACTTCAATCAAAAATGTTAAAAACTGCTAAAGTTATAGGAAGCAATGTTCTGCAGAGTAAATGTTAGGCCATATAATCCTGCCAACCATCCAAACCATTTTATGCAATCATTGTAAGGTTTTTTTAAAAACAAGATGCTAACCTCCCAGTTCTTAAACATGGACCATCTTCTCTATGTATTTAACTGCATTATAAAAATAGTATCAACCCAAAAGGTTATAGAAAAATAGTGGCTTCTCAAGTACTCCAAAATGGTATATATTAAAACCAGTTTTGCTTTCCCAGTAGTTGCTTTTTTTCCCCCTGATTAGGTTTTTTCCCAACAGTTATTTATGATAGGTACCTGTTCAGTGCTTTTTTAAGAGCCACCAAGCAGTTTCACATAAAATATGCTGAAAACTAAGTCAAGAATTAACATCTTACACAACAGGCTCTTGAAAATGAAAAAGAAAAAAGTATGTTGCCTGCATTTGTAGCTAATCCTCTTTAGGACATGGTAAAATTCAAATGCTGAATTCACTTACAGCTTCCAATATCATTGCTGACCCGAATGCCAATGAACTCAACAGCTCCAAAGCTACAAACTTTTTATAGTAAATCCTTTCCTGTTCAGAAATGATTGATGCGTCTGTCACTACAAGGACAGCTGAGTTATACAACAGATATCCTTGTGTTTCATTTTGAAATTGAGAAGTGTTTTCACATACTGCTGGTCTCAATCATCAAAAGAACATCTAGGTCAGATTAACTAAATCTCCAGGGCTTGCCTGATAGTCCATATTTGTAGCTTATCCCTTACCATCTTAGGGAATTTTAAACATTGCATTTAGCAGGAAGCAGACTTTCTACAATACAGCAGACTAAAATACAGAATAAAAAACCCCAAGGAATTAAAAAAAAAAAAAAAAAAAAGCGCCATAAAAAACTGTTACTTTAATTACTCTTCCAAATTCCCGTTTAAAATGTTGATCTTGCTTGTTTCAATTGCAAAAAAAAAAAAAAAAAAAAAAATCTATTATTCAGTCTTAGTGTTTTGTTAGGTTTTTAAGACCTTCACTGCTTTAAAGAATGAAACATCTATTGAGAGTCTCAAGCAATGCATACAGCATATAAACAAAATATGGGGGTTTTCTGGCTTTTAAATTCTCTCAGGGTACAAAATAGCTGTACTGTACCAAAGGTCCATCTAGCTTTTTATCCTCTCCCTAACAATGCCTATGGGAGAAACAGAAGTGACAGAAAACCCAGCAATACTTCCCCCTTAGTGCTCTTTCACTCTCCAACTACTTGAAGTTCAGTGGGTCAGACTGTTTCTAGTAAGTTATTTCTGTGAGCTTTCCTGGTCGCCTCTGGAACCCCGTAAGATTTAATCATTCGTAAGACCTTTTGGTAAAGTGTTGCCTTAACTACCTTCTATAGCAAAGAACTAAAATACTACCACTTTTTGTTTTCAGCCTAGCTTCTCCTAGCTTCATTTGAAACCCTTAGATTTTGTATTGGAAGACAATGCACAATTGATTTCTCTTTATCCTCTTCATCTTATATTAATTTCATGAGTGGTACATACAGTAATTCCCTGTTTCACTGTTTCTTCTTCCAGACTAAACAGAACTCATCTACTTAGTCATATTTCCCATAGAAACCATTCCACACTTTTGATCACATTTGTTACTATCTGAGGCTCAACACACAACCCTACACTAATTTACCCACTGATTCGATACCTTCACACACAGATAGGAAAACCAATCAGAAGGGGAAAAAAATATGCTGCATCTTTAGAAGCCAAGCAGCACTCAAAAATCATGTGAATGCAACAATCCCACACAATGAAAGCATTTGATCTGTTTTCCTCCTTCCTAGAACCAGTCACTTCAGACAGGTGACTGAAGGAGTCCAATCACCAGAGAAATAGTTTCTGTACTAATATTTTTATTTGAGCTAATTTCTACCTATTACAGCTGAAAGGAAACAGATTGTCTGGGAAAATACTGACCTGTCAGAGGGGATTCTATTCAATGTTTTTCCAGATTTTTAGGTAATGATATAAATATTCCAGTTTTGCTTACATTAGTGTTCTGTAACTGTTACAGCTAATAGTCCAATACTATTTTATTTTACCTAGAAAACTTTTTTTTTTAAAAAAAAAAGGTTAAGTAATTCACAGAAGACATATGGAAAAAATATATTTACTTCTCTTTACTTGCCTAAAGCAACCTTTTCCTCTTTAAACACAAAACCTACTTACAGAGAAAAAACAGAAAATCAACATACAGACCAGAAACCCTGTGGTATTGTTCAAAAAGAGGACTTTCAGAAAACTAAAAGTCGAGAATGTCCCAGAACAGTAGCACTTTTGCTATAGCTGGCTTCAGATGCACAATTATTTAGAAGCTAGCAGAAGTAGTTTTCATTTGGCACATACATGACACAAGGTGGATTACTCTTTTTGTTTTAACCTTCCCAAGTAATTGTTACATATCCTGGACAACTTATTCTAGCCTTTCATGGTATAACTTCACTGTGAATAATACATCAATTCTAACCATTCAAATTTAACTCTGCCCTCCTTACGCATTTTATGTTCTCTTCTAAATCCTTACATTTTATTCCCAAAGTTCAATCTTTTCTTAGCGAAATAGTTTCGCTATAATCAACAATCCAAACATATTCGAAAGAAACAGCCAAATTTTATAAACGCCATCCACGCTGCACCTTCCGATGGTATTTTTTGAACAGGTAGATTCCTCCCTTTGCAGCTGAAAAAGCCAGTAACAATAAGAGACAGCTAATGCTGCTAAAGGAAGAAGAATGCTTCATGATGAGTTACATCAACAGCCGTAACAGACTTATGTTACCAGTACCAGAACCAGTTACTGAGATTTAGATGCCAAAGCAATGTCTTGCAAGAAAATGCATTACTTCTCCAAACAGACAGCTTTAAACAGACAGCTATAAGAACTGATGTATGTCATTTCTAAAAGCTCTCTCTAACATAAGCATCAATGAAAACAGAACATTTGATGGGAAGTTGTTAATTTAAAGACAGATTTTTCCCTGATTCCACAAAAATGTCTATAAAAATCTCAAATGCCATGCAGCTTCAATGAAGCCTGGAATATTTTTGCATGGCAGCTTACTTGAACAAACTTAAACACTGTATGCTATGCTTGAGTCTTGCCCCATGTTAAAAATCTTGGCAGAAGTCCTCACTTCCACTAAGCAGTAGGTGTACCGCTTAATCAGAAAGTTAAAAGAATATGCAGATACAAAGTTTCTGTATCGTACATAGCCATCTAAGTCTGGCTGGTGAGATGGTTAAAATTATCTTACACTTCTGTTATATTTTTGCCTCTTATTAAATACTCCTTCACTTTCAAATAGCAATGCATTAGTTTGTTTTGGGTTGGGTTTTTATTTTTTTTTAACTAACCTTAAATCTGTGTTCATATGTATGAAAGTAGTATAGCACTTCGCTGTATTTCTTACATTATAATCTTTATAGCATAATGTAAGAAGTATCACAGTGGAATACATATAGAAAATACAGAAGAGTATTTTGATTAATGCCTCTGAACATATAAACTTTTACACAATAGTACACAAGTTTATAAAAGATGCAGCGTTAAAGACTGAGGGATCTAAAAGTAATCTGTGCATCAAAAAGCACCTTTCCCGTTGCAATCATACCAGCTATCTACATTACTTCTCTAGCTCAGCTTTTAAGTCATTGTACTACCAGGATGGCACTAGAGCTACATCTGTATATGTCAGGCAACGGAAGTAATACTTTTTTCTGCAAGTTCATTTTCCACCTTGAAATTAGTTTAGCTCTCATAGATTTCAAACATGGTTTGTTTGGTGATGGCATGGAAAGATATTGTCATTCACTTTAGTCTTTCTAAACGTAAGGAAACCTTGCAAACTGCTCCTAACCAAGATGGAATTTCTCTAAAAAATTAGTAATTGCTTTTGTTCTTTGTAAGCAATTTTGCTTATAAATAAATATGAGTAAACACACCCCATCCCCCATAATACTGATTTTTTTTTTTTTAATGAGATGCTCATCAAACATTGGGACACCTGCACAACTTATTGAGCAAGGGATAACAGTATGAAAGCTTGAATAAAATTAAATATCTATCTTCAATACGGCTACTTTTCATGTTTGATAATGAGGGCAAGTACTCTAATCCACCACCAGAGTTTTGAAAATTATGAGTTGCTTCACTGAAAGTTATGCTTTCAAAACCTACTCAATTAGAGTGTATCTGACATTTTATTTGCACTACCAGATATTTAATGAAAGACAAAGGGACAGACGTCTACATATTTACCCTCCCTAACTCTCCTGTTGGGAGTGATTAGAATTCAAGCTCATGGTCTCCTTTCTGCCTATCCTACAATCACCCAAGGTAGCAACTAGCCTACTTCAACTAGGTTAATTTTTACATAAAAAGCAGCAGTAGTTTATAATAAGAAAATGCAAAGCTTACAGTCTCCACTGGGAAAGTTTTTACTGTTGGTTTGGGGGTGGGGGGGGTGGGGGGGGGGGGGGGGGGGGGGGGGTGTTTGTTTGTTGCTTTGGTATGGTGGGGGGTTTTCGTTTGTTTTCCCCTGAAGTATGTATTTGCATCAAAGCTTCAGTCAGTTACATAGGACACTGACTTTACCAACATGATTAGTATCTGTTGAGTAAGTACTCATGATTTTATTTATTTCACTTGGAATAGGAATATATGCTTCTTTATGTTAGGCAGACATTGGGAGAAATGCAAGGAAACTTTGCAAAAATACCAAAATAAAAATAGGAAAGAGCTTTACATCTTTAGCATTACTCATGACAACTGAGACTGATGTATGTTTAAGCACTATTGGAGTATTCTACATTTACCAGTAAGATTTCCAAGATAAGTTATGCAGTAAAATATTATAAAAAAAAAAAAAAAAATCATTAGACATAAGAGAACTTCACGACAATAATCACACTGGAAGAGAAAGTGACACCAAAAACATGCAAACACTTTGCTCAAAACAAAATCTTCAAGGATGTTTTAGACTCAAAACAGAGCAAGAATTTGGTCTTTGCATTGTAATGTGACTTTATGTTGCATGATGAATGCAAAAAGAGTTATAAAACTCAGTAGTATCTTCCCTCTAAAAATCCCTGGAGCTAAGAAAAGATGAACAGCTCTTGCCATGATCCCACATTCCAAACACACTACCCTCTCCCTTTCTGGAAGGAATTTGTTCAGTAGTCATTTCCTTTACCAAATTTACTTATTTGCAATATATTAATTTGCTTTCTTTTAAGTAAGCAGTATTTAAGGACTTCTAAATAACACGCACTGAACTAGAAAGCACCCTTTTTTTTTTTTAATTAACCTACATACACACATGCATGGACACAAAATCCAGCTTCAATAATAGCTGTATCAGAGCCCAGTTTTGTAACAAGCAATGCTTTCATTAGACTAACAGAACTCAATGGTAAGAAAAAAATTAATCTTTTCTTGTAATTATAGGGCTTGCATGTCTAAAAGCTCTTCATCCTTTCCCCTCCCTCTCAGTTGTATACAGTTACTCTAATAAAAGCTCTAACACCCCCTACAAACTACTACTCAATCTCAGACCACCGTTATCTAATACAATTTGCATGCAACATTCAAACATTTAAATTTTGTTCTTATTACCTCCACTCTTAACAGGACCAAAAATAAGTCTCAGTAGGTAAATTCAGACACTACATATAACCAGCATTAAATTACACGTTAAAAAAAACCACCACACTAAATCCTGCTGTCATAAATCAAAAAAGCATCTTCTCCCAATAGTTTGGCTCCAGCATAAAATCAGCAAGACTCAATTTTATGATGTAGACTCTTAAAAAAGCAATCAGGATGAAAGAAGGTTGTAATCTCTCAATATCTAGTAGATATATTCTCATTGTTTTTATGGTAGATTAAATCCAATGGCAACTGGTATCTTGAGGTCTGCTGACAGTGGATGTCACAATTCTTTGCTTAAATCTATTTACCTCCTGAATTAACTTGACATCTGTTGATAGATATATTCCTGTACACTAAACTCGCCCAAAACAGTTCTTTTGTCAGGTCTTGAATTTCAGCAGCAAATGCCTTTTTTTGCATTTATTCATGTTGGAACACATTTCATTACAATATTGCACAATCATTTGTCCCTGAATTCTTCACATAAATTTACTGAGATACGTGAGATATGTTATGATATATTTAACTATTAAATATAAATGATACATTTAGTATGAGAGCAGAGGATGCAGAAAGTACCACACTTAATTAAACTCTGGTTGAAAGAATTCTGAAGCCATGCACTGTGCATTGCCATTTTCAAGGGAGGTTCCTCTTGTAGCAAACTTGTACAGGTTGGTCTTCTCAAAATTTTGCCAGTTCTGAGATCTTTCCCTGTATCCCAAATACAGTAATCCTCTCTTAGCCTTAATTTCCAGTAAAATGACAAAGAGAACAGAAACATGAGCTTTTACTCTTTCATTGAAGGAATAATTTTAATTTAATAGTTGATGTGATTTGATCTAAAAAGATCAAGAAGTATCTGTCAAACAACAAAAAATATTCGAACATCTCTACCAACTCCTAGCTCCTACCAGAGGAGTCCATAAACTCCTAACTAAAAATGTCAGTGCCCTAATACCCTTCTTTAATGTGGTGGTGTGGGGTTTTGTTGGTTTGTTGGTTTTTGGGTGGGTTTTTTTTTGGGGGGGGGGCAGTTTGTTTCTGGTTTTGTTTGTTTTTCAAGTTGGGTATTTTTTGGGGGGGTCTACAGAAGTATTTTGCTCTCCAATGAAATATAGTTTATGTTGTAATGATTTTACCAATACAGTACAGAAATGGATTCAATATCAGTTGAAAATCTTGCATATTTAGCCATAGGTGTGAAGTGTTCATTTCTACTTCATGAGAACATGGTTTAGACATTTGCTAAGCAGATTTAAAGAATGGTTTGCTGGAATCCCTGCTGCAGGACTGTTACAGTCCTTAATGACACATAAGTCTTGTAACTCTACCAGAAAGGGCCAAGAGTGGACAGGGCTTAATTAAGTGCAGATTCAGAGAGTATTTTGATAATTGCATTCAGCTTGAATAATAAAGAAGGAATATGGGCGAGCCTAGAAATATTCAACCATCACACAAGTAAAATAGCTGCAAGTACGAGATCTCAGTGCAAAATTCAGAGACAACCAAATAATTAAAATTGGACCAAGGTGACAGACAACCACCATATTCCAACTACTTTAGGTAATGAAATCTTTAAACCTCCATGCAGCATGCAAAGAAAGCAACAGAATAGTGGGCGAAGTGGGGAGGAAGTAAGTTCCTCCAAGGTGATGTAACATTCCTTTTTTCATTCCCACTCTCCTGGATGACAAGTGCTCAACCATCAGCTCCATTGGGTTAATAAAGTCAACAACTGAGTAAACATAAGGGAATTCTAATTGTCCACTTCTTGCAAAAGGTAAGAAGCTGTGGATTGGCGGGATGTGGGGGACTAGGCTCTAGAGAATTCTCTTACCATTTATATACCAGACTTAGAAGAATAATAGGCCAAGCAACTCTTCCAGACTCTCTGATCTACTACCTGGGGCTCTGGAGCAACATGTATGAAGAATTATGTAAGCTCGCTCTCTATGAGAAAGTTTGATCAGGTATTTTCAAAATAAGACAACATTTTAGAAGACAGATAAA
Organism: Podiceps cristatus; assembly: GCA_000699545.1. Classification (NCBI taxonomy): domain Eukaryota; kingdom Metazoa; phylum Chordata; class Aves; order Podicipediformes; family Podicipedidae; genus Podiceps; species Podiceps cristatus. Next base: position 50,088 of record KL267228.1, read on the forward strand.
GAAAATATTTTTCTAGAGGGTACTTTTTCCCTAATCCCATTTATTGGAAATTTATATCCCTTTCTTTTAGCCTACACTAGTTTTAATGTAGTTTAATTTAGGTAAAGTAAAAATGTATTGACTTCTTTTTTTTTTTTTTTTTAAATGAAAAAGAAAATTGAAGGGGAAAAGGCAATTAAACTCCTTTCCAAGTAAAGGAAAAATCCCAAGAGAGCTAGATTTGATGACAGAGAAGTCATGCTGTGCCACTCAACGGGAAAGCAAGCTAGTATGCGACATTTTAAGGGGCAAGAAGAAAGATGTGCCAACTGTTTTGACATGATCACCTTTGAAGGACTTAAGACAAAAGCTAACTCATCAGTTGATGTGCAAGTAAGAACCAAAGACTAAATCATGCTTTGATGTACTACAGTACCCAATGGTAGAACTTGTTCCCAGTGGAAAGCAAGAGAGCATCTACCAGCACATCCATCTACCAGCATAATTTGAAGGGCTCAGGAATCTCCAGGCACAGCTAGAATAAAATAGACTTTTACTTTACAGAGCAGCCAAGGCTACCTCATTTGGCGGTACTGTCTCTGAGAGGCTTTCTTCTCTAGCTACCTGCCACAGAACAAATGAGAACAGACTTTCAAAAGCTTAACAAGGCAGTCTACCAACACTGCAAACCATTATCCTTATCAACCAAACTCTGTGCGGCCTTAGAACTTCGCTGCATTTCCCCTCCCAGTCTTCTCAATCACAGCTTCTCTTCCACTTAGCATCACTTCAAAAGAGACTCACACCACCAAACCACCACAGGCTTCAGTTTACTTGTTCTGCTATCCCTCAGGTGTGCTCTTTGCCTCATCTCCTTTCTATTCACCTTTTGCTGTATTTATACTATCATTTGCTTAGTCTTGCTGTCCTTCCAGCAAGCTGATGAGTGCCAGAGTTTTCAGCTTTCTTGCTATGATGAGAACACACAACACAAGCTTTATATATTATTTATATAAATATATGCATGCACAACACATTTGTGACTGGACAATGTACATACACAACTCTGACCTGATTTTTATAATCTCACTCAAATCTTACCCTTCTTCCTCTCCCACTATTGTCACCAAGTTGTATTTTACCAAAGACTGAGATTTAAGAGATATTTTCTTATTCCCAGGGCTTTGAGTTGCCAGTTTTTCAAAGCAGCAGTTGTCACTAAATTTCACATAAGCATCTAATGTACCTCTGATTTCTAAAAATAGCAAGAGTAAGCAGAGGCAGTGGTCTCCAATGACTTAACACCCCATTTAAATGACCATACCCTCCATAGTTTTAATTTCCTTGGCTCCTAAGGAATTTTTTTTCCCAGCTTCATTACTACCCTTTTAGATTCTCTTTATTAACTCTATAGATACTTTTTAAACAAATGATATCACTAAAATCAATTGATCACTATAATCAGCAATACATTATAAAAGTATGTGCTGAAAGGTAATCTAATATGCAACAATGACTATAAAGAGAAAGTAGCACCAACTGACCACCTTTACTGAATATTATTTCACAAGAAAGGAAAATAGGAAAACAACCTGAGATGACCAACAAGTAATTTAGTCAAAAACCACTGGACTAGAGAAAAGGATACACATGCACATGTACTCCGTCTTCCACATCGTATCCACTAAGGCTTCGACTTCCCAACAAACAAAAAAAGCAAAAAGTAACTCATTCACAGTTTAAAACAATAAAAGCTATTATCATCTTCAGCAAAATACCAATTTTAAGAATCCCCCCCTTGTGGAAAAAATGTCTTTGAAAATACTTAACATATTATTACATAATAAAAGCATACTTAAAATATAACACCCCACATAGCAACTCGTTTCCTGCCACTTTATCCATTGGTAAAATACATGCATACTATTCCTAGCTAAATTCCTATACTCCTAAAAATTCCAGAATTTAAAACCTCTTTTTCTAAACTGCATAGACAAAGCTGTAATTCATACTTCATCAAAGTTAGGCAAGAGCAAGAAAAATCTACTCTAAATAGCATAAAAAGCTAGGGAAACTTCCATTTAGTCTCCAGATGTCAGGTGTTGAGATTTATGCCAAAGCATCTGTTTGTGGTTACTAATAATTTACGATCAATCACCAAATACTGAATATTTGCAGAGATAATCTGACACCTATTAAGAAAATTACAAAAGTTTCAAAGCCCCAAGAATTTGATAATTTGCTTACTATCCTATTCATGACTGCTGAACTGTAGCCACCAATATAAGTTTGGAGAAATTAAGTGCCAGCATCAAAGAAACAGCTGCTAAATCACACCAAGTACCAGTTTTATTCATTTAGCTTCAATTTTACTTCCAATTCTCAGATTTCATCCTTTTACCTCCTATATGCTTTAATCACTATAAAAGAACTCAACTCCTCAGTGTCGTCTGCTGTCAGATACTGATATTTCTATTCTTCTGCATTATAAGACTCTGAGCTCCAGAAAACCCTCTGAGAACAAAACCATCAATGCTTCAACATTGTGCTTAGCAATTTCGACACACCCCGCAGCAGGACAGTACCGTTCCACCACAAACAAGCAGATCTTCAGTTAAGATTTTTTTAAATGCAAGAATTCTCTTAGATAACTCAAGTAGGGATAACTAGTATTTAAAATATTCTGGAGAAATTAGGGGAAAAGAACCCATACTTTGTCTTAAGAAGGAAAAAATCCCCAAAATTAGGTTACACAGTTGTGTACATACGTAACACAGAAACGACAAGGACAAAGTGTTACTTTTTCTGCAAGATGCCTCCTCCCACACATTAACCATAAAACTTATGCAGCATTTTAAAAACATACAACTGTATTAAGTAGAAAAATAATCACAATCTGGGCAGACTCTGCAGCTGCCCCTTTGACTTATCAATTTCAGTAAGCACAATTTCAATCAAGTCTAGATAAAATATACTAATCCTAAATAGACCAAGTTTGTCACCTACCACTTCCTATAAGCTGCTTACTATCCTGAAAAAGAGAGACAGAGAAGAAATGCTAAATTAAATGCCAAACAGTAGCAGACAGTGCTTGTTTGGCTGATTAACTTGTAGACAAGCATTACAAATAAATCTGAGCATGGTCTGCAGCAAATTAAATTCCAGTGCTTTTAAGAACAAAGAATTCCTTCGGAAAGAGGATTAGCAACTTTACACCCAGGAATGC
>KL267228.1:62877-104992 GCA_000699545.1 Podiceps cristatus
TAAATTCTGGCGTATAATGCCGATTTCAAGTTAATTACTACTTGCATTTCTAAACGAGACTACAATTATAAATCCACAATAGCATGGTTTTATCATTTTGCTGCAACTTTGACTACAAATTATAGATAGGAACTGTGTGCCCACTCTGCACCACATAACCCTGTACAGTCTGCCCTATAGCTGCAAGATTCTGCTAAATGGATGCTTTTATCGTTCAATGCTAACATCTGCTAAATCACTCCATTGTTTCTTCAGCAGATGGCTTGTCACGAGGCCAGATAATAAAGATATGTTTACACTGTATATACAGCCAGACTAATGGTCTGATACCGATAGGGCCTGTTTGCTGTGTCGATACTAATTAGCCAAGGAGAGCCAATGAAAGCTTTCTAACAGACTGCATGTTAAAACATTAGGTTCATTAAGCTTCATTAGTAAGGCAGAAACAAACATTTTGGTATATGGAATAAGTGCATTTTTATAATGTTCTTAATTATTGCATAGACAGAATGTTTTGACCACTTTACATTTGGCTACATTTATGAACTGTTTTATTTTCTGAAGGACATTTCTGCTCTTAAAAGTAGGCTAATCTTTTCAAACTGCTTTAATGTAGAGGCGGTCATGATCTGATTTATTATGATTCCGAAAACATCAGCTTTGTTTATTACTTTTCTAACAGTAAGGTTATTAAGAGGCCAAGAAAAATTTCAAAGAGAGATCTTACCAAAAAATTAGATTAGCCTCTTTATTTTATTGTATAGTGTTTTATATAAAACCGTAACATTTTGTGTCTAGGCTTGGACCACACTTTCATGGTGTTAAGTCTTCTACAAAATCATAGAACTTGATATTAAAGTTGATGACAGACTAGAGTTCTTTCAAAGATCAACCAAATCATGTAAATTACAGAATTATATTAGACTAAATTACAGAAATTAAAGAGCTAACAGCTTAATGCAAACATCTAGAAATACAAAATAGGCGGTTTGCAGAACACTCATTAAAAGCCAAAATTTCCAGGCAGTTTGACAGATTGACTCTAAAATTCAGTAACAAACACATAAAAGAATACTAACAGAAAAATATATACTTTATAAAAAGTTAAATTATTTTTTTTGCAGTACTTGGCTCTTATGAGAAGGTTATGTTTATAGGTTTTATGTTCAGCCTTCAGACCTTCTTAAGCAAAAACAAAGCCATTAGTCTAGGCACATACGCAATTTGTGCCATAAGTCATGATCTTCAAACTCAATCCAAACAGCAATGCTAATAAAAACTAGCTGCAGAAATGCAAAAAGCACTGAGCTGTGCAAATGTAAATGACAAGCTTGCCAATCCATTAAAACTAATGGCCTGCACTGTCCAAGCATCTCTGGTTGAATTCACATGCAAATTTGTATGCAAAATGTTCAAGCACTTTTCAGGACATGATATACCATTAATATCAACTCACATTTTTATTCTTGAGGCAAGATACCTTTATTATATAGCAAAAACACACAAGGAAAGCAAATGGATTACCTTCTAGTCTACCATGCTTTCCTAAGACTTCTACCAGTGCTACGTACTTCCCAGTGTCAAGAGCAACAGGTGAATTCTTAGGGAAGCTAGAAATGAAAACATTAAGAATTGTATCAACAGTAGTTCATAGTTTATGGATTCAGCTTAAAGATTTATTTTTAAAACTACATAACAAAACAGCATTGAAAGCTAAAAGTTAGAAGTATTGAAGGAAAAATCTGACAGACTTTAAAAGATGCACCATTAAAAAGTGATTTAAAAATATTATCCACACACCTTCCTACCCCAAAACCCCAAAAGTTGTATTTTAAAGAGCCAAGTGGTTTAATTAATTATTTGGTAGTTAACTGCATAAGATATGGTATTTCCCAGAAGCCCAGGAAGAAAACTCAGTTCACATGGCTGGGGCAGGGCTATATTCATTTCGATAAAGAACATGAAACTATTCACCAAGTCAAAAGCTACTATTCAAGTAACAAGCTACTAATAAGTTAAAAGCTACTATTTTGAAGTTTCTGCTATGTATATGTTTTCTTCTTTCTGCAAGTTTTAAGATTAATTCCTTCTCTGTTGTTTCTTTTTGTAACAATTCAAAGTCTCACTACTTAGAAATGTTTTGCTACACTTGAAGCAGATCAGTGAAAACGCGCTACTCCAGAGAAGTTCCACCAGAAGACTCAATTTTACTTCATGCAAGCTCACTGTGGGGATTGTGTGAGAGTGGTAGTCCAGCCAAAACCAATAGACGACCGTTATTTACAGAGTGACAAATTCTTTGATATTCATAGCTCAATCATTTCACGTAATTTCCAACACTGGCAAGGTGTAATGAGCACCTGTCTGCTAACCTACTGTAAAACCAAAGCAAATACATTGTGAGTGCATGTAAGAGAGAGAACCTGAGAGTAGCACGTAACTAGCTCTATATTCACTGTAGCACCAGACCAAAAGGAACCTTTCAAGGGGAAAAGGGAAGGGGCAAATAGAACGATAATCAGTAAGAATTTGCTCCGGGATAAGTCACGCATAGAACGATTTAGCTGGGAGCTAATTTAGACAGCCAAGATACAAAGCTCTGAAAATAAAAATTTACAGTAGAATTCTTGTTGACAGTCTTAAAATAATGACATTTAAACACTGCTATTCTAAAGTCAATATAGGTGCAGCACATTCTAAGTGCTTTCTAACACACCATACAGGTACTTTTTTCCCCCCTCAAATTAAGCCAAATTTCAATTTAGACACTATATATGTTTAAAATAAAAACTGAACAGATTAAAAAAAAAAACTACTGACCATACAAAGTAGCTGCTTCTGATATTCAATTATACAAAGCAAGTTTTTTGTTTCAAAAAACCACACCCTTGACTGTTTTAAATGCACATACATTGGTGGGGAAAACTAATTAAAAATGGATGAGGGGGTTAATACTCAACCTACTTAATTCAACAAGGTCTGTGTATCAGCATAAATCTCTGTGACATGTTTCAGTGCCGGTGTACTTACACTTTTTCTTTCAGGTTCATTGCCTCTTCTACATTATCATGTCGACAGCACAAATTTATTAAGGCTGCATAGCCACCGACAACCATGTCCGGTCCGTATTTGGCTTTCACTTCAAGGGCTTTTTGCATATTCTAAAAAAAGGAACAAAGCAAAGATGTGAACTAGAGGAAAAGTCAGTATGACATTATGATTCTTATATGTTCAGTGTGCAGTTACATGACTACTTCAGCGCTTTCAGTAGTGTAAGACCACATTTGAAAACACAGTGCTGTAATGCTTTAGAAAATTTTAAGTCAAAATTATTTTGAAGAAATTACTATTTTTCCAAAACAACATTTAGATTAATTTGAGAGTAGATTTCTAAATAATTTTTCTTGCTTTATGGTTATGTTTCTAGCATGTTTTAATGTAAGGCTTTTTTTTTTTTTTTCTTTTAATCCAGACAGAGACCATAAACATGATTAACCCAAATTCTGAAATAGTTCTTATTTATTTGGAATTCATAACAATTTTCACCTGGTACACTGCCAAACACGTAACAAAACTACTTTCTAAAGAATAAGAAACTACTTAATGATCCCATAGAAAGCTTACTTTTCTATACATTCCTATTCATACATTTGACCACTTTGAACTTACAACAGTATTTGCTTCTAGTCTTATTTCATATGCAAAATCGTAGAGACAGACAGCTGAGAATCACTCTTTCTAAATTGTATTCTTAGCAACAGAGAATATGGTGCTATCATCTGCACGACTGTTACTGTTCCTACATACACAGCTTTATAGGCAGGATCATACTGAACAAGAAACTGAATAAAAGTGTGGTGATACCCCACAAATTACAGACACACACTAAATGAATGTAAACTACAGCTGGACGCCTGCCGAATGAAGGCAAGAGACCCTTTATCTCAGAAGAGCTTTCCTCCTGCAGGAAAATGGAATTTCAATCCCTGCATTAACAACCTAGTAATATTTGAATTGCAAATGACTAGTGCATGTATCAGTTGCTTGACAATCTAGATATAAGAGACCGGAGCCATGGCTTGAAAGGACATTTGGCATGTATGATAAACCTATCACAGCTGTTACTATCATTCACTTTGCAGATTATTGTAAACAAACTTCAGCAACCCCAAAACATGCCATTCAAGGTGTTGCTGAAATTAGTTAACCTTTTGATTTAATTGCTTTTTGCACTTATGTTTGATTTATAAGCATCAAACCATGAAACCTCAAGCACCGCACTTGTCTTTGCTTAACTATGTCTTTCCATAATACAGTCATTTATGTCCCTTTAAAAATATAGCTATGTGTTTCCAATTATCTCTGCATTGCTTAAGATACCTCTTCTTCACAAAGAGCATATATGAGCTGTTTCAAGACATCTGTAACAGGCTGGTTTTCAGCTTTTCGCTTTTCTAGTTTCTTCTCCAAAGCAGACACGTCAGATTTAGCACTCTAAATGGAAGTAACAGAAAGAATGTCAATTGCAAAAACACCCTTTCCCGAACAACTTGTCGGATCACCTTAATGAAAGACAGACAAAATAATCCTCCTCTTTCATGCTATAAGATTTTTTTTTAATCATTTAAGGTGCTTTTATCTGTTTAAATAGTACATACTAATTGAAGATTTGAGTGAGAATACAGTAAAAAAGGCATTAAGCAGCATATCTACAAAGGTCAACGTTACTATTTCTCTCATACTCAGTTCTTTGTGTTCAGGGAAGCAGGGAATAGAAGCCTGTTTCTTTTTCCATCTCCACTGTACTCAGAGATGTAAAGACTTGACATTCCACCATTACAAGCAGTATGGGTTTATATGGTTCCTGCCACTCAAGTGGATCACTGTAATTTACAAGCATGAATTAAGCCTCACGCCACCACTGTTAACTAACTAGAACTTTTAAAAAAATATTTACCAGACAGGGAAACTGAGGCATGAAACCTCAGTCAACTCCAAGGTCAAGTATCAGGTCTATGAGAAGATCTGGATAACCTTTACACCTACTCTGGAAAGTAACCTCTGAACTTCAAATGGTAGATTTAAATAACGTTAATACACTCTGTGATCTGAAAGCTAATGATTACACTACATCTAAAACCCATATCCAAACATTATTATTAAAGTAAGAACAAGTATGGCTATCTGTGAATTTACTTACTTCTGGAATGTTGTCCGTAGACAGGGATTTTTTAGGAGACAGTAACCTTGCATCCTAAAATGTAGTAAGACAAAGATATCACTAATCCTCTCCAAAAAGTTCAATCTCTAAGTAAGTCTATCAAGCTAAAAAAGTTCAAGTTAATTATATAATTGCAGTGTAAAAAAAAAAAAAAAAAAAGCTGTATTCTGCAGCATTATTACATTGACTTGAAAAAGCATTCATTAAATGCATCCCTCAAAAACTTTCAAATATGAAATGAAAACAGCTTCAACAGTGAAAAATCACGGAAACGTTCAAAGGCTTACACATAATCACTGCATAGAGATATTTATTTAGCAAAGGAGAATATATTTACAGAGTACAGATACTCCATTTCTTAGCTTCAAAGCAATTGCTATAGAACCACAGACCTTAATTAATTCAGGAACTTGAGAGGAGTCCAGCAGTCTGCAAATGCCGCTGTAGTGGGTTGTAGGGATAACTATATTCTGCACCAAGAGGTGGGGAAAAAAAATTATATGAGTTTTGAAACACAACCAAACTGAAATTTGTCTAACAGAAATTATCTCAGACGTAATTCAAGTCTCCAGCTCTTGCATGTCATTGAGAAGTGGTCTGGTTGTACTTAAAAGCAGCAATTTCAAATCTAATAGATACATGTCAGGCAGGACAGGCATTATGTAGCAAAAAATGAAATGGTACCATCTTCTTCAGCTGATGGAAGTATTGTCTCAAACGCTCCTCCTTGGCCTGTACCTCTGAGTCACTCATGCTGTCAATCAAGTGATAAAGAAAATAGCCAACAGCTTCTGTGGAAAAAAACAAGAGAAAGCATTCCACTAAAATTACCGAGACTGTCATGTTATCAAGATTAATTTATAAGAAATCATTTTGGTGTGAGATGTCACCCTGATGAGAGGCTCTGAAATGGCAACAATGATCACTGAGGCATAGAGATTATGTGGTTTGGGAGCACATATCTAACTGGTGAGTGAAAGGAATATTAATTATTTTCAGACCTTGTGACAGCTTTTCAGTACAGAATCTTACTTCAATCTATTTTTTCCACTACTGTGTGACAGAAGTGGTACTGCCCAAGGCCTTCCCCCCCTTTCCTGCCCGCTACCCCAAATAGTTGCGACAAATATTTTGTCATTGCTCAAAAGAAAAAATAGATTTCTAACATTTTGCATATTTATTCTGTACATTTTACCCATTATATTCCATTACCAAGCTACATTAAGTATTGTAATATTAATATAAAGACATAAAAAATATTTTTACCATTAGGATCAATATTGAAGAAGTTGCCTATTAGCCAATGAAAATCAAGATTAACAGATTTTAGCAGAGTGTGCTAAGTTTCTTATCTATGCAAGTGTAAAAATATATGGGGTCCTGTAGTCAAGAATACAAAAAGCAGCAATTATTGTCTTCTCAAAAGGTTACCTTTCTCAGTACCACCTTGTCTCTCTGGCCCTGACAGGAGGAAAAGAAAAACTTCTGTTTTTTTAAAAAACCTCTGGTTTTTTTTTTTTAAAAACAGTTTATACAAAAAAAGCATACTTATTTCAAAGTAGAAGATTTGGGATGCTTCACAAAATTAGAAGAGCTACTAAAGGTAAAACTAGGTTGAAAGACTGCCCTTTTTTTTAAGTATTTAAGCACTGATATTGTGTTCATTCTAAATCTCTATTTTAGTTGATAAATTTAGAAAAATAGTTATCAGCAAGATTTATTTATAATTCTAAAAAAAAGATCTCATGGATCTCACAAAATATGCTCTGATTATTCAAATCAGGATTTTACCCAACATGTTTTCAAATTTCACTTTCAAAAAGAAGCAATCAGTGTTTACTGTTGTAATCCCTCAAACCCATCATTACACAGAAGAACGGATTTGTGGATAAGTTACAATCATAGAAATTGAAACTCTACCAGTTGGTCCTGGAGGCGTCAGGAAATAACGTTCATCCTTGTACAACAGTTCTGTTATCTGGTAAGACAGAATAATCGTACATTGCAGCCAAAAGAAGCAAGCAAGGACAAATAGTATCTGAAATTGAATTCTCAAAATAATAAAGCATTTCTCTGTTAAAGTATTATTCTTTACCACATCATAGTAATTCCCTAAGAAACACAAGGAATGTTTTTTTGGTAAATAATAGGTTTTCCTTAAAAAAATATTGCAAACAGAAATGCTTTCTGAGGTATAGCAGTAAGACAGACATTCTAGTATTCTGTTTATGTATCATCCTACAGAAAAGTCAGGTATAAGACATAGCTTAAAGAAAATATTAACCAGTGTCGCTCCTGGAGATGCTACAGTTATGTAGGCTGATTACTGAAAGGCTGAAATTGGCCCATAAAGCTTTTTTTTAAAAAAAATTTATTTTGAAAAAAGCAAATACATAAAGAAAATAGAGGAACACAATTTATCATGCTCTGCTAGATTTAAGATAACTAGTACGGCTGTTGTAAATAAGTGCAATTTTGAATGACAAAATAAGCATCCATAAAAATTAATTGCATTTGACTAAGTTTAGCGCATTTTCTATCAGTCATACAAACTGAAGGAATACGCAGATTTTACTTCATCAGAAAAGAGGCATTTACGCAAAAACCCCCCCATCCTACCTACAAATACTTTAACCTAAACCACATCACTTTAAAAATCCACTTTTAAAATTGAACGTTATTAAAGATATTGTATCATCTCTAGTTAAAAAAAAATGAGCTTTTTAGTATTTCAAGAATTTTGCTTTATCTGCCACGATTCTAGAATGCAATCTGCAAGAAGTTGGAGGGAGATACATTCTCACTGTCAAAGCACTGTATTTTAAGTAATGACAAAGAAAAAGAACTCCCGCCTTCAATTGTTAATGAAAATGATAAACAAAGCCAGGAAATACCAAATGTGCAACAGAGTACCGTATCTATCACTTCTTATTCTACCAACACCAGGGACACTGGGGACAGTTAAACTACAGCTTTCTTCTGCCCTTTTGCCCTCAACTTCCTCTGACAAATCAACACAGAAGAACCTACAGCTACAATAAAATCCAAGAAAGTCATGGATACAGTGCTCCTTCTGAATCAAATCTCAGAGAATACCAAAAAGTATGGATTACAGAAAAAAAAAAAAAAAGTGTGATGTTATTTCTAATGCTATGTATCTAGTTATTTCCCAAATTAGCATTTCTTACTTTAGAAGGCTAATACATGTATTTACTCGTAAGTTTAAGGGAACACAACAAAATGTATCTTTCCTCAATTGTGGAGAACAGCAGAAGTAACTCTAGATACTATTTCGCATGCAGACCACCATTACTTTGGTCTGCATTACCCCTAACTGTCCTTGAAAATTAATTTCATAATGGGAGTAATAAGAGATCCTTGTTTTTTCCTCTCCCTGCCCTCTCTTATTTTTTATATGCAAAAAAGGAAGGATAGAGACAGAGGATAAAATAATCCTCTGACCATGATCTTCACATTACAGAAAATGGTAGTAAAATACAAAAAACACCTCACAAGCTGTACCTCATTTATATAAATCCTTAATCTTTCCAAATTATATTTTCCATTTCATTCCAAGATTTCTTTGCAAAATCTAAAATATACTGCAAGTCAGTTTATTAGTCAGCAGGTATAGTACTGAAGAAAAAAGACAGTATCTGCCAACATCTCAACTCTATTCTAGTGCTCCACAAAATTTATTGATCAAGTTATGTTTCAGTGTCTTTCTAATGTAGCCTGTACCAGGGAGGGCGAGATGATCAGTCATTTCCCCTTGATTTCATCCACCTTAATTCTTTTATCTGGCTTTGCCTTCAATGTTTTAAGTTGTATCACAGAAACTTTAAAATTCTAATTGTGCCTTCTTATTTTATTACTACCAGTGTGGGGATAGGAAGAAAGCATAGGGAAGGCAAGAAAGGGAATTAAACAATGTCAGATTGCACAAGCATGGCAGGCTTTGTTCCAGAAGTTGTAACTACATACTACCTTCGGCTGTAACAACATCGGAATAGCATAAGCTACACTACATGGTAACATCACATTTGATTTTTCACAACTACATTTAACTGTCCAATTTGAAAACTCGATTTCATACAGTTGTACAATCTGCCACTGACAAAAAAGTCTTGCTCAAACTGATCAGGTCTACAATTACCAGGCTCAAAATTTAGATTTACAGTAATGCATCATAAACATGCAGTGCCTAAAGAACTTGACTTATTTACAGCATCATTTTCACTTACCTTGCTCCAAAGATGTACATCATTTGAGCTGAAGAGGGCAGCAAAGGATAACAAATTAAAAGAACAAAATTATTTTACTCTTGTATCCTTTTTTTTTTTAAAAAAAAAAAAAACACAAAAAAAACCCCAACAAAATGAATCAAATCATGAACTCTGAGGATTTTATTAAATAAAATTAAAATACAATAAAGGCCACACTGTTTAAACCAATTTTATTTAAACAGAATAAGTACTGTAGTTTTTACTATACTTCATATTATCATAGTTTCTGCTAAATAACTTCAAATAATGCAGCAATCCAAATAGATAGAACTACAAAGAATATATTTTAGTTTTATTTTTAGTTCAATCTTTTAACAAGTCTTAATTGTACTTTTTATTTTCATACTTCATTCTATTTAGCATCTCAAGAAAATAAGCTTCACTTGAACAAGTTGCACTTTACATGGCAAACACTCAATATGAGGAATTTGCTAGAGCAAAAATCTAGACTCATGCATTAAAATTAGATTTTTAGTATAGATAAATAACTACAGGCAGCTATAAATGCATTTATATCACGCAAAAAATAATCAAGTCTCTTACTTAAGGTATAATGTTTATTAAGTCAGAAAAATAGATAATATTTTAAGAAATAGAAAACAAAACACAGAAGAACTCTCGTTTCTCCCCTCATAGAACAGGACAGAATTTGATGGAAAGCACTTCTCTGTACATCATCAGGTTACAACTAAAGATCAAGTGTTAACCAGTTCACTGAAGTATAAAAAAATTGACATATTCCTATAATTTGTAAAATATCAACATTCTTGCTAGAAGCTATAACTTTTCAACAGCTATGAAGCAGCATTAACCTAGACAAGGCTAAGAGAACAAAAACTTATGACCTTATTTTCTCCTCCTATAATTCTCATAATGGGAAAATAAGATGTCAGTCTGAACAGTTGCACAGAAACCTGAAAGTGTTCGTAAGAGTTTAGGATTTTATTTAGGAGGTTCAACATTTATTCTTTTTGTGCCACTGCCACTTCCATTTGAAAATGAGTCAAATGCAGGTCCATGGGGCGGGGGGGGGAGCGGGGGGGAATTGCTATCTGTGAGGTTAGTTAAGCTTTCCTGGGTGAACTCGCTCCAGCACTGACAACATGACAATGAACTATAGATATCAAATGCATCAATTTCCTAAAGTACTTGGCTCTGAAATAGTAATGGTACATCAGGCAGATAGAATGGGAATACTTTGAAGCAGTTACTAAAGAAGAGCAGCTTCAACAGAAATCCATAAACTACTCTGCCACAGACATTGTTCAGGTGTCCCTGGTGTCCACACCCTGTACTTCTGTACGCCAGTCCTGAACTCCACTCATTTGAACATTCAAGACCAGCGTTTAGTCATAAAATTTTGCTGAAGTCTTTGCAAAAGGTACCAATATTCTTTTCTTCTATCCTATCATACCCTCAAGCTTCATTTTCAGGCTGTTCTAGCCATTAAGTTTAAAACAGAAAAGGAAACATGAATTGGCACACTTTCAGAAATAATATAAAGGTGAAATTTGGGCACAGTCAACCTTTTACATAGCTTCTGAAGCCAGGTGGCAATAAAGGCAAACAAGAGAGATTAATATTAAAGAAATAAAAAAAACCTTATGCCACACAAATGGCAAAGAGAGGGAGGAAACAGTAAGCCAAAATTTAAAAAAAACCCAAACAAACAAAAAAAAACCAACCAAAAAACAAACCCCACAAAAACACACAAAAATACACACACAAAAAAACCCCAAACCAACCACAACAAACACCCCCCCAAAAAAAAAAAACCCCAAAAAAAAAAAAAAAAACCAAACCAAACTGATACCAAACCCAAAAAACCTCACCAAAAACCTGCTAACCTTAATTTCCCTGAGAATTCCAACTTTTTAGCCCAAATGTCCCATAACTATTGAAATCACAACAGTAATAACTGTTCCATTGCTGAGGAGAGTAACTGTTTCATTTGAGGAAAGTACGATTCTTCAGCAGGTAGCTTTCACAATACAAATTGCTAATGTTTTCAAGATACTTTAAATCATAACTCTGAACACCTGCACAACACTCCAGTGGTAGGGGTATGTCATGCTAGCATTAGTTGTGTGCGGTAAACACTGGTATTGCTTCATTTTTAGGGCAAGTCCTACTTCAATTGAGTATTTATCTATACTTACAAAGAGAAAATGTGTTTCAAAAATTTGTTACTTTTAATTAATGCATCAGCAATGAATGATTCTGGGGCTGACTACTAAAAGGAACAGTAAAATATCCCTGACTTATCTACTGATTTCGCTTACCCCTTGGATGTCAAGGTCAGCTAGGGTCTAGTTAACAAACCCAGTTTGCACCCTGGTTTTTCTCCTCCTTTTCCCGTGGTAGAGCAGGATCAGCTAGATACAACTTGCAATATACTAGGAAATTATTTTGGTCATATTCACCTGGTATGTTTTACTAATATCCAACCTAAAAATAGTTACATCTCATAGCCATTACAAAATTTTAGGAAATAACTTAGTCAACAAAACCAGCCTTCAGACTCTGGTCCCAGGTAATATTAAGTGACATCTCTTGTTCCCAGTGGTGTTGGTATGCTGCAAAAAACCCTCATCCGCAGTCCTACATGTTTGACTGGGGCAAACAGTGAATGACCGAAATGCTTGCTAATTCACAGATACTTGCATAAGCTCAAGCCAACCCTGCAAGTTAGCAAGGAACCTTCCTTACAGAACAGGACCACATGGCTGTGAATACACAGTCATAGCGATGTAGCACAACACTAGGTGTTAAATGTGAGCTTTCAGGAGTCATAGTGACTCAGAGGGCACAGAAAGCTATTGGAAGTAGAAGAATATGCCTGGCTCCTACTGGTATTTTGTCTTCATTAAGCATCTATTTACTTTAATTGTTAATAGTGATAATCTTTAGGGAAATCTTACATTAGCATAGCAGTTTATCGAATGTTTACTACCCTGAGAAGTCTACATACTGTCAAACACCACAGAACAAACAAGAACAGTGAAGTTCTTTTTAATCCACTATATATAATACTTCAAAGGTATGCTCATATCTAGCAGAGCCAAGAGAACCATGAAGAGCAGAGAGAAACAAAGCTATTCCCCTCAGATTGCTACAGCTGGAAACCTGCTTTTAAATTTACAGGCATGGAGGCGGGGGGAAGACTGCAGACTTGTGCTCAACAGGGAAAAAAAAGAGAGGGAACTTTGCTACAGAGGAAAAAAGGAATATTCATACAGCAACCTTACCTCTTAAAACCCAAAATGAGACTGTTTCTAAACTGACGAACATCAATACGAGGTGTGCTTGCTGAAGACACTGTAAATGAAAGAAATATTTCTAGTAATTGTAAAAATAATCCCTGAACTGCAACAAGTCGGTAGGTCATATAAATAGGGTGTTATTAGAAGAACTAGTTCATTAGATTAGTAAATGCTGAAACCTTCATAAATCAAAACTTCAAATACCAGTATATTTGAAACAGTCCTCGTTTTATCAGCTCTAGATCTGCTCCATTTCAAAAGCGATCCAATATCCTAAAAGAGATATTTTCCCTCTATTGTCTTTAATGTCAATTAGCTAATACATTAGTCTTTTATATAAATTAGTAATAGGAATAAGCATCTTTTCTGTAAAAAAGTACAAGACCAAAGAAAATATTATGTTCCAAAAAGCCAAACAAAACCCAAACAATCTTAATCAAGAAAACTTGAGATATTAGCATTGGAACAAAAAAAAGACCCACCAGAGGCCAATGGTCTGGTAATTGTTTCAGACTGAATACCTGCCTTAAAATAGGCTTCACAATTTTGCCGCCTTTTTTTTTTTTTAAAGGTGGCAAAATTTTTTTTTTAAAAAAAAATATCTAAAAAAACCCCACAACCCAGAACAATACTTAGTTGTTTGCTTCTGCTGATGTAAATTGTCTGACAAGAAAGAAAACGTAGGTTCATCTAAAGTGCTATTCAATTGCTGGGGGGGGATACATAGTTCTAAATGTTGGTATTTACATTATCAGTTGAATACAAAGAAAACTGTAAATGACATAAAATTAGATGTCCCTGAGAGATCATTTACAGTTATATGCCCTGTGTCCTCATCTTTACATCATTCCTTGCCTAAATATTCCAAATCATTCTGCCTTGTTCCTCTAGAATGCTGTCTCTTGTTCCAGCGCCAGTCCAGCAAAGGAAAAAAAAAAAAAAAAAAAAGCAAAAAACAAAAAACAGAAAACCAAACAAAAACCAAAAACAAACCCAGTAGTAGATGCAAGTCCTGTATGAAGTTATTATCATCTGACTTCGCTATCACAATAGAATTAATGCCTGTAAAAGCCTGAATGCACTAGGCCCTTTCAGCAAGGGCTGCAATATGGTATTGGTAGAAAAGAACTGAAATAAAAACACCAGCTCTTTAGGAACCTGAGAAATAAAAGGCAGAAACAACATGCTAAAACCACTCCTTCGTCTAACTCCAGGCATTTAGAAAATTCAAAGTTTTAAATGTTGAAACATTTATTTTAGTTTGAAAAACTCGGGTAAAGTTGGTTTCAAGAAACCCTCAATACAAATCCTCCTCCAGTGGTATATTAAACTTTTTGCTCCTAAAAAGACAAGCAGCAAAGCATCTTAGTATGCTCAGCTGCTGCTGACAGTCGGCAACCTGGTTTCCTTAGCAACAAACAAGTCTGAGAAAATCAAGAGGCTGACAATGAAGTGGAATGGAACGGCATGATAAAGGGAAAAAGCAGCTCTCATGTACGCTGTCTTATGCACCCAGATTCCTCAGTTGATGCTTCGTAGTTTTATCTTGTCAGTAGCAGAAATCTATACGTTATAGGGTATGAGAAGCTGAATCAATACACCTAGATGGCAACCAGCATTAATAACCTACCTTCGCCTCCCCTGACTACACTGATGAAACAATCTTGAACTATTTTCCATACTGCATCTATTTTTCCCTTTGTAACACTGCAGAAGCAGCCAAGTCAGAAACAAAACAAAACAAATTAGCTGTTTAATATCCGTGCCTTATCACTACATAGGTGCTAATTAGATTTACTAGCATTCATTTCAGCTTGGTAAACTATTTATGGGAGTACCTTCCTTTAAAGCTCAAGTTCAAAAGAAATTTTGCATGCCTCCATGAATTATTAACCCTAGTCTTTGTAAACAGAAATACCACTACAAGACTTAAATTCAACACACAGACAACAGTTAAATCATACACTATGTGAGACTAATTTCATGACAGTAAGACAGAATGTAGCCTACTGTATGTGCATCTATCATACTTTTAATATCACGTACATTTACCATATACCAGGCACAGACGTATTTGTGCCTTATAACACATTAAAACCTGACTATTTCAGTTAACTAAAATGAGAGTGCAGGGATGGGTCTACTTTTTCATGTAGGCAAAAACCCTATTTCACTTTCCAGAAGAACTTTTGTTGCTCCTAACAGATAGTTATTCTTTCCAAAAAATTTCAAAGGTATTTTAAGTACTTCATTTTTCATGGTTAACATTTTTTGCTGTAATAAAAACACAGTAATAGCAAAACATAAGGTGAATCTTAAAGATTCACTAATTGATAAATCTCAAATACAAAAATTAAATCTAAATAAATTAGTAATTGTTCGTTTAATTTGCTCATTTTCAATACAACAGCTTCCCAGGTTCATGGTGTATAGACTACGTATTTCTGTATTTGTTAAACAAAACAGTTAATGACAACTGCTGCAAAAGACTGCTTAAGCTTTTCCCTGAACCTTGGACAAATAGAACTGTTCCTTAAAAAGAAAAAAAACAACAAACCTTTCTGTATCAGATTTGGTCCAAATTCAGGTGTTGTATTATTGTCTCAGTATACTAGGCAAATAAAAATTGTATTTGTTTCAAATTTTGAAGAAACATACATTCCTACTTAACCAAGCAACTCATCCCATCCCATACATTCTGTCAATGACGTATATTAACTTTTGCAAGCACTGAACGGTCTCTAGAGAAAAGTCTTAAAAAGCGATTAATTCACGCTGTTACAACTCCATCACCTAATCAACCCATCAAATTTATACACATAACTTCCATGATCAGCAGAGCACCCTCAGGTTAATGTCAGTGCCAATCAGTTCTTTAAAGATGGTTCTTTCATTATGAATTCTGCAGTACTTCAGAGCCATATTGTTAGACTAGCATCCTGTTGAAACTGGTGCTGCAAATAAAAACAATCCCCAACGAAGACTTAAAAGTCATTGTGCAAGGCGAATTGTTTCCTTAAGCTCTATAAGTAGGAGAGGATCATAATCTTATCACAATCACAGCAAAGCTGTGATTTATAAATATCATGTATGAATCTTATGGCTAGGTTCAATATTGAAACAGAATTTCACCGTGACATGTTGTCCAGAAATGATAGTTTCAAAGAGTCTGACATCATAGAGGACTTCACATAATAAAAGCTTTGCTCAAGTTTCCCACGTATCTTTAAATCTCGTAAATTAATACATGAAAATTTCTCAGCCTACAACCAATCAACACTACTGCCAAGTACATAGTAATATGCAACATGAAAAATACTTACACAGACAAAGAACATTGTTCAGTCTCCCGTGTGATGCTTCATATCTTATTTCTGCTACAGAGAGTCCAACAGTTTCAAACAGGCAGTCGTTTTCCTAGAGATAAAGCCATCAGTCATTGGAAGTGCACACAGAAAAGACCTTCTGATACCTTGTATTATTAAACGCTTCCTTCCCAAGGGACATTGGCATTCTTGTATTGATAGCTGTTGAGAACATAGAAGGTGCTCTACAGAAGTCTACGTGGCTAGCCAGATAAGTTGCTACTGATCAAAAATTATCAGCTTTTGTATTGAAATCAATTGCAAGAGACAAAGTTACCAAAGGCAGAAAGAGTGGGACAGTTAAACTGTAATTCTGAATTCTTTAGTAAGTTAAAAAAAACCAATTGCAATACTTCTAATCCCCAGTAATAAAAAAGACATCATTCACTTGCTTAGTTTTCCACTTCAGGAAACAGAAAGCTAGTAAAGTCTTGAGCAAAAGACTTTGGTTAGCTTTGAAAAGGAGAAAGAAAAGCAGGAGAAAGACACTGTAAACAAACTATCAGTGCAACAACTGTTTCAGAAGTAACCTAAATATTCTGAACAGGCTTCATCATACCAAGTTCATGTCTAGAGCACTACTGGGATCTAAAGCCTTCACAGAGAATATAGAAAAATAAGCCATGCAATAGTCATTTTTATTAATTCTTAACATAAACTTACCTTCATCTGGGCACGTGCGGTTTCACTATCAGGAAAATTTTTAAAAACATAGTCTGTGTATGTTTCTGCATCAAGTTCCACCCCCAACTCGTGCATCACTTTGATGACCTCAAAGACACCTATCAAGGCAAAATTGGTAGTGCTAAGCATTTCAAACAAATGAAAACTTGAGACTCAACATTTAAAACTAAATGTTGATTTTCAAAAAAAGGACTTGTCTTCCCAGTTTCCCTCCTTGAAATTGCCATGCACTATCCTGCATTTTTATTTTAGGTGTTAATAAAGTTCTTAGCTGTGAAACTTAAAATAGATTTACTAAACTTTCTGTTCTGTGCTGTACTGTCAAAACCATGAAACTCTTGACGAGTTTTGTATACTGCTAGCATACAAAGCTATTTTCTAACACAGTGAATATGTAACAGTTGTTCTTAGTTACGTTTGCAAAACATCTCTTAGAGCTATATATCAAAATGTCCATATTATTGTTCATAAAAAACAAATCGGAAATTTTGTGTAAAGTATGTAATCACATTCAAAATACAAATGCACACTTCAATCCATAATACATTCTTAGCTTTGTTCCCAGCATCCAACCCTGATCAGCAGGGTAAGCTTTCAAGATTTGTCTCTAGCTTTGTTTAAACAAATAACATTTTCATAAGCAAGTAGGTTGATTACTCTATCAACACATCAGTTTCAAACTGGAAATTCAGAGAAAGGCTGGGGTCTCCCAAGCCCCAGTGAAGCTACATTGTAATTTATACAGAGTTCAGATCAATTCACACAACTGGACTGTGTATTACTAGTGTAGATATTCATTTGAAGACAACAGATACCAAATCTTAATAGTTCAGCAATTAGTGTACAGTTTTAGAGTATGTCCCATGCTTTTTAATTGCTCACACTCTCTGATTTGCAGAAACTTCTTACAATAACCCTAGCTAACAAACTCTGAACCCCTGTCAAAACAAATACAGGTATTACCATTTTTTGCTGGTCTAAAAATGATTTGTCAGTTGCTGCAGGACACCAGTACCAAACAGCATATGTTTTTTTCAACTTGCATTTCATACTTATTACTTTAAAAATGTAAAGTTTCCCAAAGTCCCTGTCTTTGCCCTGGAGTGCCACCTATGGAAAAGTGACACTTCCATGAATATTTTATGCAGTGCACTACGGTGCAAATAATCAAATGTGAATTCCCTTTGAGCACTTGAAAATACATGCAGGCAAGTCACACTAGATTAAAGTCGCATCATCTGTTCGAGTTTGCCTTAAACAAAACTCTGATTTTGGCCCAGAATCTGTAAAAATATGAATAAAGAATTAATTATAGTAAGTCTTTCTCGATACCTTTCAAATTTTGACAGCTAGTTTTTTTCATGTTTTCAACCTCCCAGAAAATACATTAAGTCCTCTTATGCTGAAACCTTTTCAAAAATAACTGTAACTTAAAGTAGTTTGAAGACCAAGAACGAGATACCATAGTGAAGAAGGTGTGGTAAACTCAGGAGATTTGAGTTCAAATTTGTATCTAGTATAGTAGAAAACAGGCTTGTTAAGCACCCCCATTCCCTAGTAGACATTTGTCACAAAAATGTTACATGACCTGGCACAGTGCCTGAGTAGGAAAGGGATGTTATGAAGATGTGAACACCAGCACAACAGTGAAATACAGATTAAGGAGGAATACCAGTAACAATACTGTGCATAGCCACATTAATTGTAAACTTAAAAAAATGCTGCCACACATTCCTTCAGTTCTAAGATGGCTGATGTACCATTTTTTAGGGGAATAGAAGATTAATGAAAACCAACACAGAAGCCTACATTTTTGCATACATTTTCTATCTCACCAAGAGCAGAACTACTTTATTATCACAAAAGTATCTTCCACAATACAAAGCAATGAAACATTCATGCTTCAATCAAAATACTATAAAACTGTCAAATACATGCATCAAATAGGATTTGAGCATTATGTGTGTGGACTTCTAGAAATCCTTGGCTTCTCATATTGGAAAGTACACTAACCTGTTACCTCTCCCCAAACCAAAGAACAGACTAAAAAAAAGAGAGATAACTGCAGTCAACGTTTATCTAGAACACCGGCCTCCTAAACTTTTTTGAGAGCACACCGCCAGTACATGCATATTTATTTAGAAATTATATACCTGCACTACTGTACTGACATATTATGCACACTATAAAACATAGAAAAAATAGAAAATAAAAAAGATGAAAGAATTATTTATTGTATGTATTAACAGCCTGGTCACACCCCAATGGATTGCCTTGCACCCCCCACTTAGTCATACCCAGTCTTCTGGATCAGTGGTCTCCTAAGAGCCACAGTAAAGTTTTCCAGCCATCTCCCTGCTTGATCAAGAACAGTTTTTTGATATTTTGGGCTGAGATATGTAAGGACTGCAGGAGCTGAGCATCTGAAGTCAGATGAATTGAGTGAGCAGAAAGAGGACAGAAATAAGGAACAAAACACGGTCAAACTTCTGTTCTCCTTTTTGTCAATACTGGAAACAGCACTGGAACACCCCAACAGAACAGATACTAGCTTCAAATTCATATATCCAAGAAGAGCATATACAGAAGAGATGAATTACAAGATGGCAATAATATTTCTGTGGTAGAGCAGAGCAACTTGCTACTTCTCAAGAAGTGAAAAGTGAGACTTGCATTTCAGTCCACCTTTCCTAAGTTTGTCACAACAAGTCCTGCCTTCTTCCTAAAGCAGTCCCATCAGAACAGGGGGGTTTCCAACGCAGTTATGTACAGTCTTACATGTGCAAGGGCAGTAAAATTAGGCTTTAAGCAGTTTTCTAAGGAAACAATGAAACTCCAGTTCGAAAAGTCAGGTCACATTCAGGAAAACAACATTGTTTAACATATTTTTTCTGTAAATTTCAGATGCACTCAAAGTTCTTTGCCAGAAAAGTCTGCCTACAGAACAGTATTTCAAGCACTTACTTTGTGAAATCACCACCCTTATTCCTCTCTGGACTCAGACTCTTATTTACTAAAGTAAAAACTGAATTACCATTCACTAACCATGCTTTGTGTACATAACAGTGTAGTAGAAAACAAAAGTGAAATATACTACTGACTTTTAAAAGCTGTCTTTAAAAATAACATGATTATACAAAGATGAAGGGGAGCTATAAAATATTCAGTAATAAGCGTAAGTCAAACATTTCTGCTTATTTATACGAGACCCTCCTGTTTTTAGTGTGTAATCTGATACAAGATGAATCTCAGTGCCAATAACAGTTTCAGATCTGCCACATATTGATCTTCAAACCTGCAAGCACTTTCCATTCTGAAAAGCCTAACAGCATTTACTTAGATAAATACTATGGAAATAAATAATTATCAACTTATGTAACAGATGGACATAAAAGCAAGAGTGCCCCATGTGAAAATATTTGCCTGTATAAAAATGACTGAAAAGAGCTGTTTGCTATTTCAGGGTGGTTAAGTCCTCTACAGTATATTTAAAAATGGCCTTGCCTAGTTTCATTGTTCTTGGCCACTGTGGCATTGCTATTTGTCTTTCAAACTCAATTGCATAATACAGAAGTTAGGGAACTTCCTTTGATATCCAGTGTCAGCTTTTGTTATAATAAACATTAGATAAACATATAATTAAACATTGCTACTAGTTATATAGCTGTTCAGGTCACATCATATATACTGATTCAGACATTTGTACCCTGCTGTTCTAGATAGGTTGTTCCTTATATTCTGTGTTCTTTAATGATTATTTAGTCCACTGTCTACATCCTATCAGATTTTTAATACTTTTTTCCTCAAGCTTCTTTTCCCTTTTCAGCCTTACCTATACTGAGATGCAAAATTACATACATTAGTAGTACACACATTACTACTTTGTAGAGAAAGGAATTACCACCTCATTTTTGGTATGACATGTGATACAGTGTCTATCTTTGTTCACACAGCTGTTATTTTTTGCTGCTGGAAAGCACCATTCTGTTCATTTACTATCTGCTGTCACCTTTAGGTCCTCACTGCAGCATTATTTTTTGGTCTAGTGTTTCTATGAAACAATTTCAGGGTGGGTGGGGTATTTCCCACCACCCCCAATTTACTTTCCTCCAAGTGTATTAGTTCTATTTTTAGATAGTGGATGTCATTCATGCATTTATTATTAAATTTTTTAAAAAAATGAATATGAGCTTAGATACGGGAAAGAAAAGACAACTTGTTCCACTGCAGCAAGAATAATTCCACTGATTTTTCACTGCAGGAGAAATTGCTTAGATATCTTCTTAAGTATTTTAAGAACTGCATAATCACTGACTTCTGTAGGTATGCACACAGTAGTGGCATTCCCATTTGACAATTCAAACTTGGAGACCAAGTACCTGGTTACAAAAACATGTTTGCAAATCCAGAGTATTATCACAGTCATACAGAAGTTTGGGTATCCAATGCCTTTAAAGATAGAAAAAGAAGGCTGTCTAGAAAACGGCAAAGAAAGGCAGAATTGAGTGTTCTTTCATCAGTTTGCATCTTGATTTGCTCACAGCAAATTACTGCTCCAGCAGGAACTATTAGCCAGAGCATAGTCCATTTCTACAGCAGGAGTCCAAATTAAGGCAACCTTTGACCTCGCCAAAGACCAAAAGAGATCTGAAACTGAAGTTTCTCTCGATGGTCAGATACAGCTTCAGTTTTGGGACCTAAGTCTAAATCTAAAATTAATTCTGCTATCTCATATAATCATGTTAGTGAGGTGAAATTTTCCATAGTAGCAGAGGCATGTTTTTTCAGTAGGCAGCATCCACATAAAAAAGTATGACACTGATTCCAATTTACTTATTTTTGGCAACATTGCACTTCAAGGAAGTCACAAAGGACCTAACTAAAACAACGTTGCCAGACTTTTAAAATATTACAGAACTTTCAAGCATTTGAAAACCTAAGAGAAGATAAACTTGGGAAGTAGTCTAGCAGGAACAGAGCCTAAGGAGTTAATAAAACCTGAATATTGTTTTCACAAAGGCTTTTTGAAAAAGACTTGAGACATTTTTATAGCCAGAAACAATTAGGGAATACTTGTTTCAGCATTTCTTCCAAACTGGAATGTAACTGTATATTTAAGATAAAATTGCGATATGAAGAGTCTGCTAAAAGCACTTTTTTTTTGTTTGTGCATTTTGTTTGTCACCCAGTGTCACACTAACAACTCTGCATCTCATTCTAAAGCACATTATACTGTGAGATAAGATGAAAAAGACAGTTTTTTGTTTCCCCAAGGGGGAAGTACTTCTGTTAAAAGCATCTTTTTACAATACCATTCTTTCTGAATTACCAATAACGCAAACCAAAGAATTAGATACTGTACTCTAAAATTTAATATTTGTTCAATTCTTATTCATATCTTGCAGACATCCCCATGTGTAACAGGGAAAAGTATGCTAAATGCTTAAACCTACTTAAGAGTCCCAAAGATTGAACATTTCTGTCCTTCAATCAGTATGCTGTCAGGTCAGGCTCACACATTCAACAACGTAAGTTCTCCTGCAGTTTTTATTATTGTAATGAAACTCACATTTGGCTTATCAGGTAGATAATAAGAAGTTAGCTTGAAAAAAGGACTGGGCTTGCAGTCCAAGAAAGCTATTATAACATAACCTTACTTTTAAATGCTTCTCTCAGATTTCAATTTCTTCAAGAGTAAACTCTGTAAAAGGTAATGAGCAGAAAAAAAAAAAAAAGTAGTGGAAGGCAGAAAAAATGTGAAGAGTTAAAAAGAATTAAACTCTCACACATCTTTCTATGGAAAGGTAGACTTTAAATTTGTAGAACTGTACCATGATTAAGTAAGAAAGGAGTTTTTAAAAAAAAAAGTCTGAAGGAGAAATTGTTTGCAACAAAGTAAGGCATTCAGCAAGGTCTTCATTTACTTTCAGGAGTCTGCTGAATCTCATAGCAATGTTTTAATAAAGATTTGTGCACTAGGTTTGCAATAAAGCTAGAAAAGCATGTATCAGATAACTAACCTTTAAGATTCTTGTCTTTCTGGAACCCAACTAGCAGTGGCCAGGAATAGTGAGGTCTGAGTGGTAAGCCTTCCTCTTTCATCATCTTCATCACATCAATGGCCAAGGCTGAAAACATTTACAAGATAGTTAAACAGTGACCAAGTATTTCAAATAAGCACATGTAAAGTAACTAAATAAGCAGAGTACCTGATTTGTTGGTCTCCAAAGCGCAACGCAAAATAAACGGTAACGGTGCTGAGTGAATTTTTGCTTCTTTTAACTCACTACAAAATTGCTTCAGCTTGTTCACAGGCTGCAAAGAATTTCAAAAATTAATTTAATATATTTTTCAATTTCTCAAATTGTTAAGCACATCGAATTCTTCTAATGTTTAGGAAATGGATATTATACATGTCAAATGTGATTCCTTTGTGCATTTCAAATTTACTATGCAAACCGATACTAAATATTAAAATCCTTTTTTTGTTAAGAATTGTGTGAAAAATCTACCATTTTCCATCTTCACAGTTACATTAAACTAAATAAATATACTGTTATTAGTATATTAAGAAAGAAGCATTACTATTCTGCATACCATATCTCTATTTACACAATGTTGCAAGAAGAAGCTACCCTGGTCCATATTTTCACGTGATAAATGATTAAGAGACTTCAAAATACGGAAACTTATATCTTCGAAGCCATGAGTTATCAGAGTCAAACACAGGTTCATTGCATCTAGCAATTGAAAAACAGAGAACAAGAAAATTAAAAAGTGCATATAACTATTTAGGCATTAAAATACTAAAATTAGTGAAAGCTAGAAAAGTAAATATGTTTTACAAGTATCATTAGCATACTTTTAAACATGCATAAGCAATCATATTTGAAGTGTAATTTAGTTACCAATTAGATTGATGCTGAGGTCCAAAAGTGACTTCAGCTGTAGATAAAGAAAACTACATTGAGTGTTCAGTCCCCTTTTTTATGATAACCACAAAGGGCTGTCACAGCAGGATTAACAAGTTGAATAAAAAAAGGACTCCACACTCCTAAAAAATCTTAATGAATTTTAGAAGTTTAAAAAAAAGGATAGATTCATTTTTATATGTAAATTACTAAAACCGACTTATATTTAAACTTTATAAAATGTGATCTAAAGCAGCCCAAATGAATCCACAAACTAATGACAAAGATATTATTTTCCAGAAGTATTCAAGAGAGAAGTAAAAAATGACCTATTTTTGGTAACATTGTTGAAGAAAAAAAAAAAAGGGAAAAGAAAAAAACAGGGAAAAGAAAAAAACAGGGAAAAGAAAAAAACAGGGAAAAGAAAAAAACAGGGAAAAGAAAAAAACAGGGAAAAGAAAAAAGGGAAAAAAAGGAAAAGAAAAAAAGGGAAAAGAAGGAAAAGAAAAAAGGGAAAAGAAAAAAAAAAAAAAAAAAAAAAAAGGGAAAAGAAAAAAAAGGGAAAAGAAAAAAAAGGGAAAAGAAAAAAAAAAAGGGAAAAGAAAAAAAAAAGGGAAAAGAAAAAAAAAGGGAAAAGAAAGGAAAATGCTTTCCCCTCTCCTCCACCCTAAGTAGCAAAACACTGCTGTAGTAACCAGGGACATACCTGGAATTAAACCCCTTTCAAATCTTATGCGTTCTTTAATATCTTCAATGTACTGAGGATATCCAGCCTTGGCAAGGCTAAAAATCACCTGCATCAAAGTCCTATCCATAAGATATCCTTCAGTCTTCTCAACCTCTTCCAGAGTCTGTAAACCAGGATAAATTTAATAAACAACGAAGTGACATAAAATGGGATACTTTAAAAAACACTTAAAAAAAAAAAAAAAAAAAAAGCTGTTTTTTTTTCCTTTTTTAAAACTATGGGTTTAGATACAAGGAATATGGTAGAATACCTTAGATCTATACAGAGGGACTCAAACACCTTTAGACTTCAAAAAGAAAAAGGGATAGATAAAAGGGATATAAAAGATAGTTTCTCTCTAATACCTAACAACATATGAAAACACCAGGGGTATTCCCATTGTGAGATGACTTTCAAAAGAAATTACTATAAGAAGGGAAGAATGATTAATCAAACCTTGTGTTTGGAAGAAGGTTGGTTGATGAAGATTTGTTTAATTTATAAGTCACAGAACAGCATTATGTTTTCCACATTGTTTCCCTTGATTTGGTCCTCTCCATCTGATGCTACTTACTAAACTCAAACCAAATTTTCTTTTCTCATTCCTTTCCAAATACGTATTTGATTTAGAAAAAAAAAGAAAAAAGTAAGAGAGAATACTTAAAAAAAATCAGCTACACAAAGGGCTGTAAGGCAGCATTATCTTATCCACACTTCACGAATACCTAAGTGGCTGGTATGAATTCTCAAAAAAAAATGTTTCACTGGAAAGACTCTGTGGACTCAATGGGAACCAAAGAACGGTTCACTGGCAGAAAGATAATCAAGGCTTACCTTTTATTTATTTTTATAAATAAACATATAAAGCTCTCATCCACACTATTTGTCTCTTGAAAAAAACCCTGAATTATTAAATCACTCACTGGTAACCATATTTTCTCAGAGTGAAAGGCACTATCAAAAGACAAGTATTTTTCGTAACATATAAGACTGCTTTCAGTTAACATGATATTCAGATTAAAAAAAAAAAGTTTAATTGCTGCAGGCTATGAAGTAAGTTATAAAATTCAGTATTATTCCTCCTGCATGGACAGAAAGCATTCCAAAGCTAAATTTTAAAAAAAAAAAAAAAAAAAAAAAAAAAAATATCTCAAACAAGTTGCATTTAAACTCAAACTTGCAATACCTTTTTGATGCTATCAGCATCACCCTTTTCAGCATACATGTTCAGCAGTGATAAATAGGTGTCTGGACCTGGTTCAACACCAGCCATCCTCATCACTGAAAGGATATTTTCTGCACTCTTCATATCTCTGAAAGAATTAAAAAAAAAAAAAAAAAAAAAGATGCTCAGTAGATTCAATCATAATGTTTACTGTGACTTCCACATTTCCTCATTAAATTAATTAGAATTGGAAACAAAGACTGCAACAAGCGTGGAGAAACTTATCTTACCTAAGCAAATCTTGAAAGGTGAAAGTGCAAATCTTTTAATTATTGTATTACTTAGAACTTTCAATTTTAGCAGTTGAAAAAGTTTAAAACTAAGTGCAGCAAATTTCTTTTTCAAACAGTATAAAAGTACAGTAATTTATCTTGAAATTCAAGATTTTCAGATACAAGCAAATTCCACTTCCTTTGTCAAATAGCCTTGTCTTGCTTCAAAAATATATAAAAAGACAGTCTTCTAGACATTATTATTCAAAATCATCACACTATTCTGCATCATGTAATTCTTCTGTGCAGTATCACTTTATATTGTAGTAAAACTAAAAGAAAACAACAGAGAAAAGGGTATTAAACATTACCCTGATCTTGCATGACCTTTCACAAGGCTACTGAATACTGCCTCAGTGATTGGGAGATCTTTGTTCTTCATAAATCCAAGAATCTTACTGCAAAATACAAGACAATGAACAATTAGATATTTTTCTCCTTTGAAAAGATAAACTACTGAGCTATTGCTGCTCTGCTGGACAAGTACTGTATCATCAAACAAAACCAAATCCTGATGTCACTGAGCATTTACATTCGGGAATGCTGCAGAATATGCTCATAATTTTGTCATTTTCATTTTTTTCAGATGAATTTTATTTATCACTTTGAAATATGCAACCTCAAGAGTGGGGCTGTTCTGGTTTTCTCCCTTTTTACTTATTTCTCATGCCCAGCAATCACACTGTGGCAACTTAACCTTGCTAAAATTAAAATGTTAGACAGATATCTAGCATGTCCTGCATAACAATGACAACAACAAAACCAGAAATACTATTATTTGCTCTTTAGCCCACGTTGTTCTCAAATGCCTTTCCCAGTAGCCATTTTCTTACATAGGCAGTAAGGCTACATAACTGTACGCTTTTTATGCTGGCTCTAGGAATGACAAAACAAGTTATTTTCTGACCAACTTGAATATAATTTGATTTGAACACAATGGTCTATCCCTTATCTTTATTTTGCTTGTGTAGGTTCCTGCTGTCTCTGAGAAACTGCTCTTCAGTGCTTGGTTCAAGTATACTTAGAACTCCTCTTCACTTTGCTCAATTTATAAAAGTTAGACTAAAATTAATTTTAACATTAATGACAGGAAACATGAGAAACATTTTGTGGAAATCTCTTTAAACATAAATGCAAAAGAATACCTTGCTCCTTCAATGTCACCCTCATTGCAATAAGCAGAAATCAATCTTTGGTATGTAACCTACAGAAAATAAATTGAGGAAGTTAATAATTTCCATTCAAGAAATGGATACGACCACCAAGAATGAAGACATCATCAAAGGGTACCTACTCGATTGGGCTGCACATTAGCTTCCTCCATTCTGGCCAAAAATTCTGTCGGCGAAAATTTATGCTCATTCTGAAGGTAGACTTTAAGTAAAGCATTATAATGGCTTGTATCATACACAACACCTAAGGAAATATTTCAAACACAGTCAGTGAATGGAGATTTTCTAAATTCAACAAGATTTTATAGCTTTCTCAGTTAATTAATTTCACATCAGTTGTATTCTGTATGAACTTTATGTGTAATCAGACTGCTTCCTTTTATCCACCTTTGAAATATCAGACATCTATTTAACAGCACACATCTGTTCATGAAAGGCTAAAACATAACAAGAGCACAGTAACATCAATGCTCACATGCATGCTATTCCACAGTCTCTACAGCTGTATTTTACAGATTCAGCAATATTACTACCAAAAAGCAGTTCACCTATGCAACATCTATAGATAAATGATGAAAAATAAAAAATAATATAGTAAAATAGCTGACAGCATTAGGAATACTGAGCCCACCAGACATTAAGGTAACATCTAACAGAAGAGTAAAATACTTTCTTACATTCATCAAAATCAAGTCTGATTTAAGCATCTTATCAAAAAGAAAAAAATTATCTTTAGCTTTATTATTAACACCCCTAGATGTCAGTATAACTCCCAGAATAAGAAACACGTCTCTCACCTGAATAACAAAACCTAGTATTTATGCTGTAATGAGTATTTGTCATTATAACCTAACATGTAAACTCTAGTAAAACACATTCAGTATCCATTTTCTATTACAAAATAATAAAAAAAAATTAACTAAAGCACACAGCTGTTCTTGCAAGAGGGACTAACAAAACCAACCTACCCAGTTCTTTCATCTTGTCCCATATCATATGGGCTAGTTCTGTCCTTTCAGGTGACAACACCTCTGGTAAAAGAGCACCACAACTTCGCAACAAAAGTAAGGCCTGGTTACTCCCTGGACACCCTGCAAGTGGAACAAAACCACAAATTTCTTTAGAAAATAATTATGCATTTAATATTAGAAAAAAAGATTGAAGACTGACCCACTGAAATATTTAAGCATTTTGTATAGAATAGAATCATTCTCAAGACTGAAGATTTTTACTAAACAGATACCCAAATGATTAAACAACATTATTATGCACTATCATGAAAAAGATTCACAACAAAACATGTAATTTAGTACAATAATGAGCTCAGATGAGCAGAAATTTTTAACAGCACAACACTAAACACTAAATTCAGATGATCTAGTACCTTAAATTTCCCAATCCAAGATCCATAGATCATTTCATCTTAACAGGGACATAGCTTTCTGATGAGTTTCTAAAATGGCAAAATACTTCATACCAGTTCCACACTATTCCAAAACTGGTATTCAAAGATATTCCATATTTAAATTTCTATTTCTACTTCTGCTCATGCTCAATATAAAATAAAAGAGATAATTTACATCTAGATATTAGTAAAGGAAACTGAGAGAAGGCAGACATTCTCGGACTTCTGCACTTGCCCCAGGATGTCAAAAAGTAGCTATAAACTCATGTTTCTTTGACTTCACTACTACTCCTGAGGCAAAGTAAGGCAGAGCTTCAGGATCTATCACAGATTACCCAATAAACTGGAAACAAACTTTTTTTCAATCACTTCTTTATATGCAAACCCACCAATTTCTAATAAAAAGGAAAGTTCCTTTAGAAAGCAGCATACTGTAAAGGGAAAAAAAAAAAAAAAAGGTAAAAAAATATTGTCTATCCCTTTCCTATCACAGAGAAAGGTATACTTTAATTTCATCTAACAAGAAGCATGATAAATGTTCACATACAACATAAATAATGAAAAAAAAAAATCTGTAAGGTTTTTCTATCTCAGACACATACACACAGACTTAAAAGATTCAGACTTCCAAAATGACTTGAAGTTTAAAGTATCACTAATGCTTTCTAAGTTACTTCCAAATCACCATGTCAACACTCCAAAGTTGTTCACAGTCCAATGTAGAGGCAGGAGCTGTTGCCAGTGAAGATCTCTCCAGCTGCTCCTGCTCACTCCAAGTGTCATTTTTAATTATACAGAGCTGTAGAAAGAGCTATATTGCTATAAAATAATGGCAAAGTAAAAAAACCTTAACAGCAGAAAGCTGTACGCTGTCTAGAATTAGATCTTCAGGTACCAAAAAGGACTAGCAAATCTAGAATACCACTTAACTATTGTAAATGATGTTTCAAGGTGCAATCTACAGCAGAGAAGTTATCCAGAGTAAACCCAAACAGGAAGAAACACAGGCAACAGTGGGGAAAAAATAAGCAATAATGAGAAAATATGAGAAATAGGTCAACACATTGAAAGGGAGAAGGTACAAATAGCAAATGGGGTTTAAACTTCTGAAGACATAATGGAGAGGTGAGATAAGTCATACTTGACTCGTTTTTAAATCCCTGCATAGAATTAGTTCATGCAACAAAAGTGCCAACACATCTCCAGTTTCACAATGCCAGAGCTATACTAGCAACAGAGTACCTTGAAAGGCAAAAGAAACAGGAAAAGGCTTGGCAGCATGACTGTGGAAATACGCAGGACAAGAGATAGACAGCAAGCACCTTTGGGCATTTTTCATGTTGTAATTAGAAATGGAAGAACAATACAAACACAGGCAAATCTTTTTAAGAAATCAACAGTAACTAACCTCCCACGCTTTTGCTAAATTTGTTTTCAACGTTCTTAATAAAAAAGGGACTGAATTTTCATATGGAAATATTTGTCATTTATTTTAATAGCATCCTAGTTAAATCTCTTGTGAAGTTCTACAATTATTTTTTTTTTTAAACTGTACGTCTACAGCTAAAGGAAACCACTATAAGCAATGAATCTTTTTTAAAAACAAGTAACTAATTAAAGATCACGAAGAACTGTGATTTGCAGACAAGCTTAGAGGCATAAAAATCTTGCCAACCCACATTTGCAAATTTTAAGTTTATACCTAAAACCCACAAAACAGAACCAGAAAGGCTATCACGAGCAAAAAGAAAAACCTAAGTTCAACCGAAAGAGAGCAAGAATTGAAGACTCAGCTTTTAAATAGTGAACTGCAAAATTTTTACGAGCACAATCCCAGTTGAGTAAGACAGTAACAGTCCAGAGCAATACACAGCAAAGTTTAAAACCAAAACAAAACAATACATGCTGTCATTGATAAATATTGGCAGTAGTACTTAGTGAGTATATTTAGCAGATATCTCCATTGCCTCATCTTAACTGGCACCAAACCTCGTCAATTGTGGTACCTGGTTTGCAAAATATTAATATAGTCTGGCTATTTTTAGCCAAGGGGGTATTGAATCTGTCAGAATGAACAATGCCTCAGCTGTTGATTTTTTTTTTTTGTTGCTGTTAATAAAGTTTTCTTGTCCTGAATAACCACAGCTAGCCAGGAATACAGAAACTTGGGAATCAGGACCACATTCCACACACATACAGTTCCATTTTAAACCAACAACCTCTCAAGGACAGCATGGTTTATTACAGGCATTTTAAAAACATAGTGCGTGAAACAGACAGATGTGATCCCTGTTCAGAGAGCACAATACAGTTCTATGAGGAAGGTGTAACATAACCAGATTAAAAATCCCCAATAAGCAAGGCAATACAATAAGATTTCTTAAAAGTACACTTAATTTTTATGAGACTTATAAATGTCCAGACAAAAAAAATGGAAAAGTAAACGTGTGCATTCACAGCAAAATAACATCTCTAAAGTATTTAAAGTCTGTTTATCAATATATGCAATAGATTAAATAACACTCAAAGACACCATAAATCAGAACTCTTCAATTAATTTCCTTGGTCTGATGAATCGTTACATTGCAGCTTTAAATTTAGCTTTTATTTTGTTTTAATTGGAAGCAACTTACCTGTTTTGCATATTTCATTGAAGATTTTTAGAAGAAGGGCTTTAGGGATGCGGCCAGTTTTTCTGACAGAGTTATCCAGTTTATTTAATGCCCAGTCAAACTGCCAAGTCCGTTTGTTCTGAATTTCAGAAATTGGTGGTTCTTTAACACTTCCCTCCTGTTGAGGTGCTACTGTAAGGAACCTCATTTGGTATATAATGTTTCTGCATAAATAAATACAAACAAACAAAAAATAGATTACACTTCTGTGAGTCATTTTGCAACTACACTAGTCACACAATGTCAAAAAGTTAATGCGCTTCTTGCTGATGAACGGTTTCTCAAAAACACTCCATACTGATATAAACAAATGCTTACAAAGATATATATTAGTCATGTATTTTCTCACAGCAACAACTGTGTCTCTGAAATTTTCAGCTGGATTTACGTCACGAGTTAAATGGTTCAAATATTGTTTGCACAAAAATAAAAATTTTGAAGTGATCCAAGTACTGTAAAAGTCTATTGTCTCATTACGGTTTCTCACAGAAGCTTTCACATGCTTTTGAAAAATCACTCCAAGGACAGTCCTCCAGACAGTCCTCATCTCCTCCAGAACACAGCAAATCAAGGCAGTAAATCATACCTTCCTTTTCAATTAAAAACCACAAATACTAATGCAGAGGCCAGTGTTTTAGACAACAATGGCTTAAAGGACAACAGGATCATTCCCCATTCTGCAGAATTTACATTAACAAGCATGAAGCGGCCATCCTGCAATGTAAACCAAACATCAACACTGGATTTGTATAAATATTTATTTTCTCAAAATAAAGTATGACGATAACAACAAACGTAATTAGAAAGTGTTCTTACTTCTAGCAAAATGGTAAGAGCTTATCTTTAAAAACAAACAAAAAAAAAAAGAACAAGCTCATGTACATAAGAAAATCATACTTGTGCCCTAGCAGAACTGTAAACAGTCTGTGCAGGTAAAATTATCATTACACACAAGCATTTTTGGAAGGCTGTTCTCAATTGTCCTTACAATTGTATAAAATAAATCAGACTATCTTCCTCCAGAATGCTATACAAAGGAAGTAATACATGCTGGATGGTAAAAAGAAGATTCAGCAACTTCTGAATTGCCCTCCCTCATCTCTGTATCTCTAGCCAGCTCTTTGACTAAATTTCTGTCACCTCTCTCAACTAGTTTAAAACAAAACAAAACCCAAGCTGTTGTACTCTCTATTATTACAGATGCTCCAGGAGTCCTATGCAGTAATGGCTGTACATGTTGGTGAAACAGCAGACAAAATGAGGAGTGCTGGCATCCTCTACAAAATGATTTCCCACACCTGGTGCTTTTTCACAGGCGTATCTTCTCCGCGGTTTCTCACCAACCAGTGCTAGTTTAAGGCCCTAGGAAAGGAAGTCCAGTGGAGGAGAAAAAGCTTGCTAGCAATTCAGCGTTTCAGCAGCACTGCCAGCAAGCTGCTAAACAGCAGAAAAATCATCAGTGGGGTGCATATCAGTGTGGTGGAAAAAACAGACTGGTGGTTTACCATCTGGTTGCCTCTTGTGAGTAGGAAGTAGCCCAAAGACCACCTTTTTCCTTGCTGTTTGAAATCCTGATTTGGTAACTAAAGAGGCTGTAAATTCTAGGAGTAAAATTCTTTAAATAAAAACAGCCTAAAGCAGAATCTCTTGCCTAATGGAGCTGTGAAAACTCTTTAGTAGAAGTTTGACTTTTGAACGTATTAAAAAAAAAAAAAAATCCTTTAGTAATAAAGAACATCACCACTGTTTGGCATCACCTTTTTCAAGCAGGCAAATTTTACACTGCCCAATCTCCTTGAGTTTTCTCCTGAAGAATTTTGCAAAGGCAAGCAAATCATCTGCATTTTATTTGACTAGGGAAAGGAGAAGGAAGAATTAGAGAAGGGAAAAAAGACTGCCAAAAAGGAGAGATCCACTCCTTCACTCTCCATTCTACCTCCTTTGAGATGAAAGTTCTACTGATTCCTTTGAGCTTGTTCACACTTTATTCAGATCCCTCTGTGAGCTTATGTAACTCACTAACCTGGCACAATACTAATTCAGCCATTTCTACAAAAAGCAATTACTGTTCCATC
This sequence comes from Podiceps cristatus, assembly GCA_000699545.1. Classification (NCBI taxonomy): domain Eukaryota; kingdom Metazoa; phylum Chordata; class Aves; order Podicipediformes; family Podicipedidae; genus Podiceps; species Podiceps cristatus. The sequence goes on from KL267228.1 coordinate 96,156, forward strand.
AGGTTAGAGTAGGAACAGTTCATAATGTCTAAAAATCTAAAATCAGAGGAACTAGGAAGAAAAAGAAACAAACACCACTTTTAGTGGTAAGCAGGTTGTCAGATTAACACTATCAAACTTTTTTTTCTTACTAGTAATGCTATGTCTCACTTAGAAGTATTTCCAAGGGTGTCATTTCCCCTGATTCTTTCCTTCCTTCATTTTCCTTTCACTAAAACAGAAATTATTAGACTAATTAAGAGTGAAATCCAGTAGTACAAGGTAAGAATAACAGTAAGATACTAAATCTTAAGTCCTCTTGGGTATAACAACCAAATGAGACATCTACAACTTAGATACACTCTTTAGTAACACATAAACAGCAATACGCAACTATGGGCTAGCCACCGGATAGCTACAAGAATCAAAATAATGATTGGAAGTTCTTTATTTTTTCATAAAGATATAGATAAGAAAATAGTATCATCCACTCAGATATATTAAGAAAGCATATATATTAAAAAAGCTACTTGAAAGCTTTTCAGAATACTTTAAATCACGTTGAAAATAACGCTTTGGAAGCGAGCAGCACCACAGGACTTAACAGCCTTTGTAACACAGAAATTCATACTTTCATTTCCATTAACAATTAAAGTATGAGTAGACAAAACTCCTGTGCTTCAGATTAAAATTGAAACATCTTTCTATAAAAATCTGCTGTTGTTTTATAGTATTTTGCAAATTATTGCCACATAGCACACTTGTAACCATGAACTATCGACATTTCTTAGCTTAAGTTCTGCATTGTTTTAAGAAAACCATCTTTGCAAGATTCTCCATATGTCAAAAGTCACAGACATTTTAAAGCACTTTTGAAGCTCTATCAGATTAAGTATGAAGATAAAAACGGTATGTGCATGCTCAAAATGTGCTGGTTAACAGCATGAGAGGACTCTAAAATCTGTTCCTAAACTCTCCCTGCCTAGCATTTAGCATGATGCTGTTTAAAACATAAGTTTAGAATATTATACTATACCAAATTCTTCACTTGCACACTGTAAAATATTACTCTCTTATATGGTGTTACTTTCATACACCAACTTAAGGTTCTGAAAGATCAGCAGAATCGGGCATTTCTATTAACTCCCATCCTGATATTATCAAATATGGTACTGGTGTTTTTGTTAATTGATATTGATTAAAGACATTTTAAGGAATGGCAACATGGGAGTCTGAGCTTCAGTTTTAGACAGACAGGTGAAAACATCATAAAACACCCAGAGGAACTCAAACTTCCACTGGCATCCACCTAAATTACCATTATCCGCCTGAAATACAATGTCTAGCGTTAGACTCAGAAGTACCTCATCATCTGTAGGCTTTCAGTATTTGAATAAATTACACTTTCAGCACAATTTAAGGCACTGTGTAATACTAGGCCAATCCCCTAGTAAGAATTTGTTAAAAATAACTGTGGCTTCAAAAGCGAGGTGAAGCTGCAGGCATCTACTGTCTTGAATTTTGTTCTTAAGAACACAAAATTTTGGAGAAATAGAAAAAATAAAACAAACAAAACACCAAACAAAAAACCCCCAACAAACCAACCACCATACAAAAACACCCCAAACAAACAAACAAACCCCACCAACACCACAAACAAAACGCTAAGGGCTCACTATTCTAAAAGATGAAAGATTAAGCAGACTAGACAGAAAGCTGCTGAAAAAATGCAAACTTAAATTAAGGGACACAATATCAAGCCTGATTTTAGGCAATCAAATGAAGGACAGAAGAATGCAGCAGACAACATACCACCTGCAAATTGATACTAATGTCAAAACCTCCCCATAAAACAGAAAAAGCAAACAAAATGAAGCAGTGATCCATGCATCAGGAATCTTCAACCACCTTGTGCAATTCTTCATTAAGTTTTAGAAGCTGAGAAAGAACACATGATTAAGAGGAATAAAAAATAAAGCAAGGATAAAAATCAAGAAGGACATATTAACTATTTCAGCCAGGAAGTCACATAAAAAGGCAGCAAGAAAGGCTTCTAAATATAAGAAAGGTGATTTTAGAAAATACACATACCTCTTAAAATGGCAAAAATTACAGATTGTACACTGTTTAGCTTCCAAAAAATGTTAATTGCAAACATACTATGTAAATTTTAACCATTTTACCACGACTAAATTTCAAGGAGAAGATGGGGGTATAGATGAGAATGAGCTAAGTCATTTCTGGAAACATTAAGGTATGTTTATTTAAGATATATTAATGGACCTCACTGAAACTCCAGTCCTTTGGCGTTACCTTCAAAAACTCATTAAAGTTTTAGGAAAAACAGAAGCATAATCAGTTAAAAAGATGGATTGACATATAGGCTTTTTGTCAAAATTCAGAATATATTTTGTGAGAGTCTCAATTAAGTTATCTCCTGACCCAACTGGGAAAAAAGACTGGTACAATCCATGTCCATTCAATAATTTCATTAACATCCATTTCATTGGATGACAGGAGAGTTAATAAATGAAATTTGTATATAACACCATAATGATGGCAAACTCTTAGAAGGAAAGCCTCAGACTTAAGAGTCATCTTGATTACTGGATGAAATAGTCTGAAATCAACAAAAAGGAGATTTGATAGAGACCACGGAAAGTTGTACAATTTGGACAAAAAAACAAATGCAGAAATGCAAGATGGTGTGCAATTGGTTAGACAACAATACAACTGAAAAAGTACTGGAAATGAGCCACCGCTAAACATGAAACATCATGCAAAGAAGAAAACAATTCTTCAACTCCTAACAAAAGCAACAGATAAAATACAGAGAAAATTATTCTGCATGGTGTGTTTACTCACAAAAAAAAACCCAAACACCCACCCACCACCAAGTTTAAAAGATTCATCTATCCCATCCCACTCTCCAAGCAGAGAAGCAACTGGACCTAATCCATCAGGCATCACACTGGTAATATTACTTATTGTAATATTAGTTAAAACGAAATATTAGAACAAGATAATTCAACAGTCAAGCTTTCTCATTTGGAAGCTTATAAAGTAAGATTAGGAAGGAAAAAAAAATCTATCACGCATGACCTTGGCATTTCTGATCCTGCCTCCATGCTAGATGTTAGATTATGTAGTCTCATGACGTAACCATGTTTTTTCAATTGTTTTAATTAACTTTGTTCAGAATTAAACGGTATGCTACACAGCAAAATGTACGATACTTCTCCAAGGGCTGCAATATTACTTTCATCAATTACCTTTAAATGGCGTTTTAAGATTTCCTCCATGTGAAGCGTTCTATTTGCAAACACACAAAGCTGCACAATAAACTTCAGATCTGTTTGAAGAAGCAATCTGCTTCTTCCCTGACACATGTAATTTCTCTTGACTATGCCTCAGAACTGTGTTTCTTTGTACCTACACAGAGAAGCTGAAAAGGATATACAAAGTCCTATAAAGCGAGCTCTCTCCTACTCCCACAATCACGAGATTAGAAGTAGCCTTCCGATATTTGAGCCTTTACATAATTGTACTTTGACACCACTTTCAGCTTTGTCTCTACAATTGTGAAGATTAAAACTGTAGACCCTGCCTACACAGGAAAGGTTAACCAATTACATGTTCATAATCCCAACACACAACTACTCACTATTTAGCAGCAACTTTTCACTTCCAATTTAGCCTTGGAAAGTAGAAGATAAACTTGTAAAAAAGCTGAGGCAGAGATGAAGTGTGCATAGGAAAATTTATATCAGGTCAACTAGTTTCTTCTATGTTTGCAAGGATTTAGTGAGAATCCCAATACTTACACGTTCTCCATATTTCTAGTGCAGACACAAGGTACTGCCTTAAATTTCCTAAAGGAACACAACCTACACACCAGCCTGAGTAAAAAATGTCCGATCTTTCCCAAAACTCAAAAAGTAGGTGGTTTCAGGCAGCAACAGAAAGTTTACTTTCTGTAAAACCTGACTAATTCCAAGCACTCAGAAAAAGAATTACAAAGCCACTATATGGATATTTGCCTCCCTTTATCCAAGCCACAATAAGGTAGTTGCTATGCTTTTTCTAAAAAAAGTACTGAATCTTTTGTTCTTTCTAAATAGGTGAAAGATGTATGAAAGTTTTCAAAAAAAGAAGCCATGCTCAAAGTAGCATAATGGTAAACTTCAAGAGTTAAAATTCATTACTTTACATAAAAGCAATACGGAGTTAACATTAGTTAAATTTACTAAATCAAAGACTAAATAGACCACCTGAGAACCCAGCATGATTCACATGACCACTAAACACTTTTTCTCCTGACTTACCTATGGTCACCTACAAAGAAAGGCCACCATGTTCAGGCCACTGTATCCTTGTTCCAATAAGATACAGTAGGATCTTACAAGAGAGAAAATTTTCTGTTTTTTCATGTACACTGAGAAACCTCAAGTTTCTTGGAGAGTATCTAAAAACTTTGCCTAAGTGGTTTGCAAGAAGCAAAACAGAAAAACTTTGCTCTGCTCTATTTCTTAGAAAGTCTATAGACATTTTTGTGTCTGTTGGTAAAACACATACAACTACAACAGCGCAGCTTGTACAATTTTACTACGACAGAACATTGCTTCAGCATTATCAAAAGCAAGTGTACTGAATGCCTCCTCTACATTTAAAGCGCGTTAATTCTATAATTTGACTAAAGTAATTAAACATTCAATTCTATATTTTTGTCCACTGGTGATGGATTGCTGAGTACGATAATGAATAGCCAAAAGTAACTTCTTTGCAGCTAATCTGAAAATAAAAAAGAAAAAAAAAAGTACCAAAACGTACCACACATTAAGCCATAAATAATTTGTGTTTTTAACTTACGGCTTACCTAAAGCTCAAATCAAATGCCCCTAGGTCTGAAACCAGTTTCTTTAAAAGGGTATTCTCCTTCCCATCTCACCAACATGCTTCAATCTTGTACCAACATACCACAACGTACGTACCAAAAGTCAACAGTCTTTACAAGGACAACTGGAAAAGCATTGCATAGGGTACCCTCTTACCAACTTCAGCATTGCTCCCGCCTCTGAACAGAACACCAACCTTGCAGAAAGCGGGAGGTTTCATTACAGAATTTGCTGTTTTGGCACATGCTCTTTGCTTCACAGTCCCAAAAGCAACATTTAAACTCACAGATGAGTCACAAGACTCAAATCTCAAACTGAAGAAGTGACAGCAAAGCCAAAGATGCCTTGAAAGACTTGCATGTAGAGATTCCACTTGATTTTCCTCCTCAACTGTACCTTCATGACCTATGCCTTAAGGGCCCAATTGTTCTCCTTTTCTCTGAGGACAGATAGGGTGTCAACTTCAGAATGAGTAGCCTAGCACTCGCACACCTCAACGTGTAGTTCTGCAATACAGTTGCACTGATCTAATACCACACAGTCATCATGCAGGGTTCCCTCTTCTCCTTTTGCCCATGGTCCCACCCTTCTAGAGTTCATCAGATCCTTACCTGATCCAATAAGACCTGTCAATCTGTCAGAAAACTTTTTGCGTGCAGCCTAGCAAATGAAATTAGCCCAGTCAAAGGCCCAAGGAGCACTCTGATTTAGAGCAGAACAAGTTGGCCAGCAACAGGAGGGTGGTCAGTGGGAGAAGAATGGAGCCAATGCCCTTCCTCCCAACACTAACTTTCCCACAGTGGCAAGCTGCAACATTTAACCATAACATAATCATCCAGACTACGTAAAATAAAGGCCCCAAAAAGATATTCTGATGTTAATTCAAAAACTATTCTGAACACTCATCAATTGAGAGGCTTGTTACAGCATTCTTGACAGTCAGCTACTAGCAGCAAATTTAAGCAGAGCAATAAGATGCTTTGGTAAAATCTCTGCTTGAACATGAATGGCTGCTGTTCCATACCTCTAAAGAAGTTAACACATATGCAACTTTTCTGTTACCATTATTGTAATGGTAATACCAAACCTGCCTCTGAACTGACTTTATTAATATCCAATGCTAAAGCAACTGTATCAAGCATGCGAAACCAGTCATTTACACAGTTCTCTTGCAAAATGCTGGATTATTCCTTGTTATTTATTTACTCTTAAAACTGTGGAGGTTTTTCCCCACTTATTCCAATTAGAACTTTATCAATATTCTCCGGAATTTTCTGAAGTGGACTGCAGACTCTTGAAATACCATCTTGAGACCTGAACAGCGAGTACAGCAAGTCTAAGTGATGTCCATGTCATTCTAGTTCTTCAACAGAGGTCCATTTCCAGAAAATAAGGCTTAAGTAGAAAAAAACAACAAGTAGTTACTTCAGGTAAAAAATGAAATGAGATTATACACTTACATGTGCAATTTCAGTTCATGAATGTTACCTTTGTTTTACACTTTGGTCCTAGAGCATCACTGGTGTACTAGGATGCCTAAACCCATCTAATAAAGTGACAAAGGTTTTCGGTGAAAAATTATCTTAGAAATTAAATTACTGGACAGAAAGAATGCAGGAATTTAGGTGTGCTGCTCAGTCTTACTCCAATATAATTCACAGTTTAGACCAAAACCTAAAAGCTATGGAATAAATGCCACTGCTGCTTCCTGTGAACCTGTTCTCTACCAAGCACCTTTCTCACAGTTAACTAAATCTAGTATGAGAATGAACTATCCCACATATGATCCCATTTATACCTGAAAATATAGGAGAGTATAATTTGGTGCAAGAAAAAAGTATCATTGTGGAAGATGAGGTGGGGGAGAGACAACCAAAAAAAACCCAAAACCCTGCTGTTAGAGCCAAATTATCACTGCATAAAGCACTTTTCAAGTTGTGTCCAGAAATACAGTTCTAAGGAAAAACACACTATTAGCCCTCATTAAATCATATGTGAATTCTGGTGAACATTACTTCTTGCAACAAACTAATTTAGGAAATTAAGCTTCCAGTTGAGGAAAACAAAAATCAGTCAAATTACCACAAAGCAAAAAATTTTACTCATGATTTGCAGCTAAGTATCTGCTTCTGTTGCCAACCATACAGGTGTCTTCCCAGTTCCTGGTCCTTCCTGCACAGGTCTACTCCATCCTTCACACTAACTTTAGCATTTAACATCTCTTACACTTTAACCACTACAACCAGCACAAAACTATATACGTTTTTTTTTTTAGGTAAGATTTCAGTCAGGCTACCAAATAAAATCAGCTCAGAATAGGCTTGATCAGCGCTAAACCTAGTGCAGGTAGCAACAACTTCCTTATTTTGGTTGTGAGACTTCCCTCTAGGAGTTTTCTATTGCTATAGAGTCTCCTCTATTCCTATTCCTTCTCCCAAACAATCTCTGGAAGTCACCAAGACCTCTGCTGAACGTATTTATCTATCCAGAATGGCAGAAAACTGTTCTGTTTTTATACCAGGAGTTAAGTTACATTGATGCAGAGGAACCACTAGAGCTATAACAAGGTACAAGCAAGACAGGACCAAATAACTTTTCCCCTTCGGTAGCACTACGTTGTGTCAGCTCATAACACTCAGTGTGTGTGTTTAATGCTTTTATATTCTCAGATTTTATGCAAAAAATTGTCTATAGAATCATTTGGACATTCATTGAAAGATCCATTTCAAGCTCAGACACTAATACTAATTAAAGGTACATGCTGACACTTTTTTTCAGATAATTATCCTACGTTCCCATCTTCAGAGCTAACTGCAACACTAGCTGCTATCTCGGTATTTTGTAAGGTGACACTTCTACACACCAGAAGCCTCCTATCCCCATCCCATCCACCTGCACTGGATCTTCACTAGGTTTTGTAAACATTGGAGGAAATACAGAAAACATTCATACCCTTGGAGAAAATGGAACTAAACTGCTAATTAGCTAGATATTTACAAATCATGTATAATTATTTTAACTGTTTAATTTTATACAAATTTTTAGTTAACAACTAACACTATGACCAGAGCATGTCATTTGACATAAATGAAAGCTAAGCATCTCAACACACTCCCAACTCCCTCTTTTAAGATTTAGAAACTGGACATGGTGGAAACCAAAAACCTAACCTCATCAAGGCTCAGAAGTCACAAACAAATCTTTCATTCACAGGCAGTCTGAGAACTTGTTGACAATGAAATAATCCTTAATGTTAAAATAGCTTGAACAAATGTTCATGTAGTTCTAACAACATACTCACTACATGAAACAACAGATAAATACCAAACTCTTTGACATAACTGTCATCTGCACAAGGTACTTCCTTCTTAGGACAAGTAATTAAGGAAAAAATTATGGAAGCAACTATCTTGCCTATATAACAAAATGCTAACATCACCCTTGTGCTTTATTAAAAAAATAGCGTGTGTAAAAAACTCTGGAATATTGTCAGTTTCCTACAAACATGGATCCTGATGTGTTTGTTCACATATTCAGGGCTGAGCCTTTTGCACTTCTGCATCCAAGAGGTATGTGCTCAAGACAACAAACATCTCAAACATGAAGCTGCAGTGCACCACCACTAGAAAGAAAGCTTAGATCTCCAAACTTTCTTTTTTTAATTAAAAAAAAAAAATAAGAAAAAAGAAAAAACAAAACTAACTCATGCTAAGGAAGAGCTGTGTCTCCAAACTTCCTGCAGGGCACCAACCATATTTTAGCGTGATCAAAGCAGCAAGTGGCACAGGCACCGGAGGGGCTGGTTTTCCGCCCTACCCGTGCGGTGGAGGAGAGCGAACCGTAGCAATAGAATTCAGCTACTCCTCCTGATGACAGACACTGCCGGGTCGACAGGCGCAGCGGAGCAGCCCAGGTTCCACCTGTGCGGTTACCCCCGGTCAGTCACCGCTTATCTCCGCCTGG
>JMFS01050168.1:0-53044 GCA_000699545.1 Podiceps cristatus
AGGTCTCTAACCAGGGCTTTTGCACTTGCCCTCCACTCCAGAGTGTTGGCCTTGGCAAGAGAGCAGCTAGTACCAAACAGTTGTCACAACTAGTTTGTTAAAGTCTTTGGTTTCTGTTAAAGCCTCACAGAACATCCTGGTGAAGGTGTCATGGAGCAGAACAAAAAATGTGATTGTGGATATCACTAGCTAAGTAAAAAAAAAAAAAAAAAAAAAAAAAAAAAAAAAAAAAAAAAAAAAAAAACCACCCCCACTACAAAGTAAAAATCCCCAGACTTAGGACATGCGCAACATGCATGGCGCAAGCATATGGAATTTTTCTTATTCTGTAGTGGAATTTAGTTTATGTTTTTGTATTGCTTGAAAGGAAGTAATAGTAATCAAGCAGGAGGGCAGAGTAGCATCAGAGATGTTGATTATTTAGCTGCGCTGTTCTTTTATCTTTTACCCAAGTTGCTTTCTGGTTTTTGTGTGGGTTTTTTTTTTTTTTTCTTTCTCCCATTGAATCTTTTTTTAGGTCAGACATTCAAAGTAACGTCACAGGAAGCTACAAAGCTGAGTCTGGCATTCTCAAGGCCTCCACTGACTTCTGCAGAGGTGAGTGAAAGTCCCCACAGACTGAGAAATTGCAGTGTGTGTGACACGTTTCAGATATCTCTTGGTTCACTTGACTAAAACAAAGTTTGGCCTTGCAATCTGAACGTAAATGTTTGCTTGTGAAGCTTTCTAAATGTGCAGCCATGCACATTCTCGTGATTAATCCTTTTGTCTGTCCTTTTTCAGGATTGCCGGAAGCTGAGTGAAGATGTCCAAAATGCCATTCTTGCAGTTGCCACAGTGTACTACTGGCTCCCCAAGGGCCAAGGTGAGATAGTGACAGCAGGGCAGTCACCACTATAAAGAGTGGTGGTTCTTTCACCACTGTATAAAGAAACCCAGTATTTCAGCGCCTAATACAAGATCTGGCATCTGCAGGAAAGTAAGTTATCATGAGCAGGTAGTCCCATTATCAGCTATTCTCTAGACTTGCAGCATGTTTATGAGTGAACTACTTGTCTGTCTACTGCAGATTTCCATCTGTGAAAGGGTGATAATAAAGGAAGTTGTATAGTTGATTGAGAATTCATATTTATAAAGTGTTGAGATCCTTGTCCAAAGTCCTTTTGGAACTGGGAAACATGGTGTTTCCATCAAAATATCTGTAACTTCATTTATACTGTGTATCCGCACAAACGAGCAGTCTCTGTTTTCGTCTTTGGCAGCTGCTTTCTGTCAGTACTGACTTTGTGGCAACTTTCTTGCTCTTTCTTAATCTCAACCAGGTACTACTCTTCGGAAGATGGTACGAGAGGCTACCACTGAAGTAGTGGAAGGGATGATCCAACTCACAGAAACAATTCTCAGTGCTCCATTGGAGAGGTAGTAATTTTCTGGGGGGAAAAAAAAGAAAAAGAAAAAAAGAAAAAAGAAATGTTATGAGTATACTCGTTAGGAAGCAGCAAGTGCAGACTGCTTCTGAGGGAAGTGGGGAGACAGAAGCAGAGCGTTGTTATGAGGCAGGAAGAGGCAGTGGCCTCATCAGCAAAGGCTGTGACTCTCAGTATCTGAGCCAGCAGAGTGGTGCTAGTGAGGGTAGTGAGGTTCAGTTGAGAGTCCAGATCATCAGAGAAGCAATGACAACAAGCTGGAAAGTCAGGCCAGCAAGTCAGGATCAGGGTCAGGTCTAGAGAGAATAACCAGCATCAGACACCATCCAGTGATTGCCCAGCACGTCCATTACAATGAGTTGGGTCTGAGGTCAAGGCACGGAGATCAAATTAGTAGTTCAGGATCCAGGTCAGAATCAAGGAGCTATGAGACTGGGTGCAGGCATAACCGCTACACAGCTGTAAAGTAGCAAAAACAGGGCCCAGTGAAAGAACCTCAGGGTAAAAGTATCTCCTAGGGTAAGCAAGGGCTGACCCTCACTTCTGGCTTTCTTCACAATACTCTGTATCAACAAAGGAGCTGACCATGTAGTTTAGCCAACTAAACTCTTCAAGTGAGCCAACTGAAGTCCTAGGAGGGTGGAATACGCTCAAGGCCGTGGCAGTACCTTCTTGTCCCAGTGACTTGAGTCAGGTACATTTGCCTATGTGGAGAACAGATTTTCATCCTGTCTGTGGCAAGGAAGATGCTGGGAGCAGGATTCCCATGAAGGTGCTGGATAGCATTTGCACTGTTTGGCAGTTTTTGCCCTTGCAGTGAACTGTTGTACGCAATGATTGCACAGCTTTATAAAACTAGTTATTGGAGCGCTGTGGATCACTTCCTCTCTTTATGGATTACATGCCACTGCCCTTAGGTAGAGATCAGCAATCTCTAACACAGACTTCTGATTTGCATAGATTCTGAAGGATAAATCATATGCCTAAGCCCCTTCAGAGGCCTTTGTAAGAGGCTCCTGCTTCTTGTTCCAATGGATAATTAAACTTGGTAGGAGCCAGTGCTTACTGCTTTACACAGATATGAGATACTAGTAACAAGCTAGGTGGTGACATCTTTCCAGCAGAGCTTCTACTACTGTGCATCATCTTTGGTGCAGAAAATTAAGGCAGAGTCTAGCAGAGTGGTGTTACTGAGTCTAACTTTGGGGGGCTTTGTTTCATTTCAGCTTGTCTCAGGAACAGCTTGTATCAACTGGTGGTGTGTGGGAGGCATGTGAGCAAGTGTCCAACCTGCCACGAGGTGAGTATTGTATATGCAAAACAACAGAAATAGGACATGCCTTGAAATATCAATAGCCCTTGCAAGGGACATTCTAGCAAGTACAATGAAGGTTCACACATTCTGCGAAACCTGACTGTTTTGAAATTTATAAGCTTGAAAGCCAGGTTAGAGTTTTTGCATGCCAACAGTGCAGCTCTGAGCTCTGCCAAAAAAAAAAAAAAAAAAGGTGCTATAATGTCAAGATCTAATGATCGCAAACCTGGATGAAAGTTGTTGCAAGCTGATTTGAATCAGTATAGTGCCACAGTTTTCGTGCTTTTGCTTTTGCAGATAACCAGGCAGCAGTTGCATCAGCTCTGGCTGCATGTCTAGCTGTGGTGAAGGATGCTCTGGAGGAGATGGAACATGTAAGGAAACCCCTAAGCCTTTGAGGAACCTTCAGGGATGGGTTGCAGTGGTGGTTCAGTGCTGGAACACAGGGTTCCATCCAGGATATACAGGATTTGATTTAGATTTGTTCTGATAGGAGCTGAATTATTGTATTATGCCTGGATCTCGATGAGTTTTTAAACTCAAGCATGGTTCATATATGAAGTTTCCATAAAGGCACATCCTGAATCGCTGGGATGGGGCAGTGGTGGTGAGGTGGTTTGGGTTGATGTAAGAATGGCACTATTTGATAGGTTCTTGCTGTTTGCTCTGTTGAGTTGGAGTGGAGGATTAGTTTTTTCTTAATCCAGTTGTGCTAGGATTAACAGAATCTGGTGGCTGAGATGCTAGTCAGAGAGAGATTCCTCCATAAATTATTTGTATAATTTCTAGATTATGTTTTCCCTTTCCTCACGGGTATTGCTGGAATTGATGTTAGGCTCTGGGTTTTCAGTGCATCTGTGTTCTCAGGCTCTAGTGGAAGGGCAAGACCCCTACAGCGACATCATGGAAGATGAAGAGCTGGGCTTTCGGGGCAACAGAGATACATATTGGTCAGAAGCTGACCGGAAGCTGCTTAGCTCCTGCATGGGATTAATGAAGGCTTCTAAAGCTTGCCTGAAGAAGGTCTTGGGTGTAGTGAAGGCTTATGGCAAAGCTGATTTGCCAGAGCACATCGCTCAGCTGGATGATCTTGCAGACATTGCTAATGAGATCAGTCCAAGGTAAGCAGGTCTCTGCCTATGCTGCTTTTTGCTCCAGAGCAGTCCATGTCTTTCTTGATGTCTAGAGAATGGGTTAGGAAAACCTTTATGATACTGAAGCTGTGAGCAGGTGGTGGAAGCAGGTGTGCCCCTTGTCCTGTCACTGGGCACCGCTGCAAAGGGTTTGGTCGCATCCTCTTGACACTCACCCTTAAGATATTTATAATCATTGATAAGGTCCCCTCTCAGTCTTCTCTTCTTCAGGCTAAACAGATCCAGATCCCTCAGCCTTTCTCCATAAGAGAAATGCTCCAGTCCCCTCATCATCTTTGTAACTCTCCGCTGGACTCACTCCAGTAGTTTCTTGTCTTTTGTGCACCGGAGAGCCCAGAACTGGACACAGTACTCCAGATGTGGCCTCACAAGGGCAGAGTAGAGAGGGAGGATAACCTCCCTTGACCTGCTGGCCATACCCTTAATGCACCCTAGGATGCCGTTGGCCTTCTTGGCAACAAGGGCACGTTGCTGGCTCCTGGTTAACTTGTCCACCATGACTCCTGGGCTCTTCTGTGCAGAGCTGCTTTCCAGCAGGTCAGCTGCTAACCTGTAGTGGTGCATGGAGTTACTCCTTCCTAGGTGCAGTACCCTACACTTGCCTTTGTTGAACTTCATTAGGTTCCTCTCTGCCTAGCTCTCTAGCCTGTCCAGGTCTTGCTGAATGGCAGCACAGTCTTCTGGTGTATCAGCCACTCCTCACAGTTTTGTATCTTCTTCAAATTTGCTGAGGGTGCACTCTGTCCCTTCATCCTGGTCATTGGTAAGTTGAACACGACTGGGCCCAGTACCAACCCTTGGGGGACACCACTAGCTACAGGCCTCCAGCTAGACTCTGCGCTGCTGATCACAACCCTCTGAGCTCTGCCATTCAGCCAGTTTTTGGCGTACCTCACTGTCCACTCATCTAACCCACACTTCCTGAGCTTACCTATGAGGATGTTGTGGGAGACGGTGTCAAATGCATTGCTGAAGTCAGGGTAGACAACATCTGCTGCTCTCCCTGCATCTACCCAGCCAGTCATGCCATTATAGAAGGCTGTCAGGGAAGACTATTATGGCATAGGCGGTTGAGAGTTGTGCAAGTCAGGAGAGGAATGTATGTTGTAGCTTGGGGTGGAACTGTGGCCATGTCTCACTCTAAGGTGAGAGTGGGACATAGATGTCTGAGAAGGCAATGAGAAGCATCCCATGGGTATGACTGATGTCGTCTCCTTGTCATGCACTGGTGTTCCTGGCTTACATTCAGGGTGGGTGTAGGCTTTGATTAGGATCCGTGAGTTGTGCTATCAGCACCTTTCTTCCATTGCTCTCCTCTCTTCTATTCTAGTGTTGATGAGCTGGCACTGAGCATGTATCCACCTATGAACCAGTTGGCTGTGCGACTCAATGTAAGTATCTGCAGTGTGCATTCAGGTCTACTCACTTGGCTGTAGAGAAGGGGAAGAAATCGAATTGGAGGAATTAGGTGACTGTCAGGGAAAGGTGGATGTTAGTGACTGTCTCAGTAACAAGTTCTTAGGGATGAAGTGTCCCCTTTGGTTCTTGCACACTTAGCTTTCTTCAGGTGGAAACGGATTTCACATCTTTATTTCTTGAACTATAATCCATAGAGATGTCCCATGACAGTACTTCAGGAAAGTGAGGTCTAAGGCTGCTGATGTGCTGCATGTCTTCTTTCGTCCTTGTGCAATGTAGACTTGCTCAAATAACGTTATCTAAATTAAAAATACAAGTTTAAAATTCTCACAGTGAGCATGATTAAGCACTGAAACAGGCTGCTCAGGGAAGCAGTGGAATCTCCATCTTTGGCAATGCTCAAAACTTGACTGGGCAAGACTCTGAGCAACCTGACTGAACTTTGAGGTAGGCCTTGCTTTGAGCAGGAGGTTGTACTAGATGACTTCCAGGGGTCCCTTGCACTATAAATTAAGTATGTATCTTCTCATGTCTGAGATTTTTTTTATTCTTAATTCTGTTTTCATGCCTTTGGCCAGTGGCTTGATTTTGGGGGATTAAAAAAGAAAGTACTGCTTAATAGAAAATTGCATTGCAGTCCGTCACTTGTAACTTCATGCTTAATATCAGTTACCAAATTCTAGTAGGCTTATCATTTTAAAGAAAAAAGCATTTTAACGTATGCTTTAAAAAAACAGCCTGTCTTTATTTTCACCTATCCCAGCCAGCAGTAGGTAGGGAGACACTCCCAACATGGCAGTGATAGATAACTTCCTTCTGCATAAGGATCTGTAGCAGTTTTACTCATCCTTGGCTGTGTTGGGCAAAACCTTTCTTTTCCAGTACTGCTGTGCCCCTTTTTTCCATATTTGGCTCACTTTATTTCCCATTTGTTTCTTTCTAGGCTGCTAAGTTGGCCTCGGTATTAAAGAAAGTCTTAGAGATTACAAAGTGAGTATGAGTTACAGTTTTTTAAGTGTGTGTTCCTTGCTATGAAGGTTGATATCTTTCTGCCTCCTGTCAAAGATGGCTCATTTCTAGGCAGTAAATGCTGGCATTTTGGAATAATTATGCTGTTATCCAGTCACAAAGGGATAGGAGTAAGAAAAGGATGTTAGGGATGAAAGTGGTTCCCACTGAAGACACAGACGTATGTGTTAAGGATTTGGGTCTAGAGATGTGAATATGGGTTCTTCCTTGCTCAAACCACTCTGAGGCTATAGCAGTCCTGTTTTAACACTGTGGTAATTTATCAGCAGTTCACAGTACCCATGTGTTGTCTGGATACGTAGGCATAAGTCACCCAGGAGGCATTTCTAATGAATTTCCTCCACTTTTGCAGGACAAGCCATGTATGTCCACCATCGGAGGAAGGCTGGGTACAGTTTTTAACTGGTGCAGTAGATCACAACATGAACAAAATCAAGAACTTCACACAGGGCCAACTCTAGCTCTTCCATGTCTACGTGTGTTGCTGCCACTGGCTCTGGCATATGCTTTTCCAGTGAACCTCGCTGTTTTCCAGCTACTGGGAGAATGATGAGAACAGTGTCCTTAGGGGAGAATTTTACTGCCACTTGGTAAAACTTTCCCAGGAAGTTGCTCTTTGCCATTGCAGAAGGTGTCATTTTGCTTGGATTCCTGGGATGGTGCAGTGCTGCATCTTAATGCTGTGATTTTTCCCCGTTCTTCAGACATTACAATTACTATGGGGTTCAAAGAACAATAAAATATTGCTAGATTTACATGAGTGGCTTCATCTGTTTTCAGGTGGCAGAGGATATATACAGAAGGAAGGGGTCTTCTTTTGCAAGCAGCCCGATGAACCATTAAAAATCATTCAGCACTGATGCTATTTCCTGTCTAACTTTACAGAAGAGTGAATGATCTTCCTCTCTTCTATTTCCTTAGAAAGCAGTAGAAAATATTATTTACTCCTTTACCAACATCAAGGATCTGTAGGGGGATAACTAGAGAAATGCTACATCTATCGCCAATTTAAGGTTCTAGGATACCCTTTTTTGCCATGGGTAGGGAAAATGACTAAGCAGTGGTGGGTTTAGCACACATGCATGGTGAGAAATGCAGCATCTGCTTGAGCATTTAGTTCATCTTTGTCACAGTAAGGTTCAGCTTATAAAACTGGCAAGTGGGCATAGTGGCAAAGGGAGAGAGTTGAGCTTGTACAAATAATCCAAGTCAGACATGGTTTTAAGTATAACTTTAATTAAAATTATCGTAGGCAAGCATAGATGTTCAAGGCACAGATCATGACCACTCTTGTAAATAGGACAGCAGGACCTGTTCTAAGTTGGGCATCAGGCAGCTGCGATGTCAATGGTTTTGTAGCTCTTCAGATTCTGGAGTTGAAGACACATAAGATGTGCAGTGAGTCTTCTGGGCCCTGCTTGGGTAGGGGTGAATGGGATTTGCAGCTGTTGAATGCTTTTCGGTTGCACAGAGCCCATCCTGAAATGTGAGAAGGGATTATACAGGAAGCATACCTCTTTGTATTATTACTTCCCAGAGCCCAGGAGATTTCATAGACAGGAGTGTGGTGAAAAAAAAAAATATATATGGTGGCGGCTAGCAGTTACCTAAACTACCACAATGGAATTGTGATCTGACAGTAGTTTGTGAGGGAGATGTGACAGGAGGATTGATGTCCCCATGGAGTTATCTAAGGTTACTTTGTCCTAATGCAGCCTCGTGAGAGAAATGTGGGGGTTTTTCATGTGAAGGAGAGCGTGTGTTGGCTAAGTCAGGTTTGCCCAGTTCTTCAGTAGAGAAGGGGAAGAGACACTTAAAATTGTACCCAGGGACTGTCTTTATTGCTGACGGTGGGTAATGGGTAGAAAGATGTGTCCCAGACAGTATGGTTTTACCCCACTTATGGATGTTCAAGTGGCCAGCTAAAAAGCAATTGGTTTCTCAATAGCAAATAGTTTCTAAATTTCATAGCTCATTTCAGTGACCCATTAACTGTTGTCTTCTTTAATGTGTATTTCTTCCTAAGTCTTGTGGCACTTCTCTTGTACCCTTTTTGTTGGCAGGGGGCTTCTGCTGTCTAGGCCTTTGGGGTTGAAGCTTTCACAAATGTCATACTGGCTTCAACTTATGTATTACACATCTGTTGAAAGTTCTGTTATCCAGTTTTTCTCCTTTGCAGTGTGAAAATCTGTTTTATCTGTAAATAAAGGGTGGGATGCTTGGGGCTTTCATACTATAGCAGTGTCTTCCTGCCATGTTGCCCACTTATTTTTCGGGACAGCCTTTCCTGTGCAAGGGTTTCTCTAGCTTGTGTTGTGTGTCTTTTTTTCCACTTACCATTCTTTAGGTCAATCAGTTTGCACTTACTTGTACTTCCTTTGTCTGTAAATAAGCCCCCGCCCTGCAACCACTACCACACACTTCTCCAAGGGTTCGATGAGAGGGTTCAAGAGGCTGATGTTTGCTGTGCTTGGCTGATACTGTACTATGTTGTCTGGAAACTGTTGAAATAAAGAAATGAGCTGAAACTGAGAGAAGGAAAGAGATTCTTCTATGATTAGAGAGAGAAAAATGATTTTTTTTTTTGGTGCCAGAGGTCTCAGCCTGAGCTGCCAGTTGCCAGATGAGGCAGTCCAGCTTACTTTCTTCGCAACTACAGTCGTCTGCTGTAGTTCCTTCTGCAGCCTCTAATTTCCAGATCGGTCAGTGAGTTAGGAGTCATCAGGATTTCTTTATGTTCACACATAGACAAGGTAGAAGTGGGAGTACTTACAACAGTGTGGCACAACTCACCTTTCCCAAACTGATGTCTCAGTGCTTTGAAAGAAGACAGCATGAGGAGAGCCACTCAACCCAGCAGATTTTTTTTTTTTCTGCTTATGACTATGAAAGCTGTTTTCTTACTACTGCAGTAACAGAATGATAGGCCGATCTAACCTCAATAGTGAGAGGGGGACCACAAATGCTGATCTCTTCCTGTGCAAAGTATATGTAGGAGTCCTCATCTTTCAGCATGGCGGTCAGCCTAAGCAGATGGTTCTCTCCCAACTCTTTTCTGTACCGTGAGTAAGGCACAAAGATCTGCAGGTTGTTCACTGGAATAGAGTGGTAAAATACAGGTCACAATGCAGATGATAAGTACAGTCTGGTCTTAGCCTGCATGGTGCCTAGGAATGTTTAGTGCCCAACATTGTACTAAAAGTTGCAGCGTTTAAAAGCTTAAGTGATCCCAACTGGATTTGCAGATTCAAAATCTCTAAGGTCATGTTACCAACATGTTTTATTTCCATTACCTACAATCAGCTATTCAGTCAACCTTTTGTAAACTTATGGCTAAGTGCATTTTTCCTCAAGTGAGAGGACTAGATACACTTTTCTAGCTATGCACCAGTAGAGTCCTTACCTTCATTGCTTTTGAGGATAAAATGAAACTCTTCCTTCCAGAGTTGGGTGATGGGCACACCATTATAATGTAGAGACTGGGCCCCAACTACCAGGTGAGTAGCCTTTTCTCTACCACTGTGGTTAAACACTTGAATGGAAAGCGGAACATCCTGTCCCAGTAGCAGAGAACTCTTAGACTGGAGGTGGATGAAAAGGTTAACTGGCTCTTCAAGGGCAGTAGGAATGGAGCTAAACTGTGTTTTGCTGCTGCTGCTGGTTGACTCAAGTTTCTTTATCTTTCTGTAGGCTTTGTCAAGTACTTCTTTTTCCTGAAGAGAACCTGTCACAAAAAAGGAAGCATGTATTTTAGTATTCTTTCCTGTTTACTAGGATGAAGAAGTAAAAGCAGAAGGATGGCATTGAATTATCCTGCCAGTACTGTAGATAACTCTTTCCAAGAGCACAGAGAGATACCCTGTTGTCCTGGTTAGAGCAGTTTGAGAATTTCAGCTGACAGGACATTCATTTGATGTATCTGAAAGACTCTACCCGGACAGTTTTAAAGCACCTTGGTGCTGACATCTGTCAGAGTAAAAGAGGCAGTTGCCTCTTTAACTATAGCTGTAGCTAGAGCACAGTCCTATGTTCTTTTGTGATGGCCTGCGGCCAAGGAGACAACATGCCATAGACTAAAATGAGATGGTAGGGTTGGGTCAGGGAAACGACACTCATTTCTAGATTCTGAAGAGGGAGCTACTTTTAGAGGAAGGGATTTAGGCAATATCTGGGAGCACAACAGTCCTTTTCAGGAAGCTGGAGTCTGAAATATATCTATATATATTACAGGAATAATGGCAGGTGAATGTGCAGAGTGTACAGAGATCAGGAAAGAAGGTTTTCCAGACAGGAAGATGCCTGGTGATGAAAGGCCTGGCCTTCTAGAGAGCTGGTTAATGTAATTAAGCAGGATTAAATTTGGGGTATGACCTGTGCTTTGACAGGAAGAGTAAAGTGTTCTTGTACCATTCAGGAAGGGGAAGTAGCGAGAAGTGGATGACCCTAATGCTCTGATATGGCTGTGCTCTCTAATCCTTTACTCTTCACTTGTGTAACACTAGCAGGGAACGTGCTCAGCCACTTGCCTCCCCGTACCTTCGGGATACTTGTAGTTGTGTGTGATATCTTCACAGCGTTCACTGCCCACACTCTTGGTGCTGATGTTGTTGCCAGTATACTTTGTGCCACCAAGAGCTGGCTTGAAGGTGTCATCTGCTTTTTGTATCCAGACCTGGCACTTGGCGTTGATGGCAGCAAAGAAGTAACAGACATCATAATCAACATCTGTGTCCCCTTCCTTGATGGCTTGAACAGGGGCTGGCCCGCAGAAGAATGGACCTGAAGAGAAAATGTGGCCCAGTTAAGATTCAGATGCTTTATCAACTAGACCCGTGCCTAGTTTAGACCTATACTGGGAGTGGTGAAGTATCTAGTTTAGGAAGATGTTAGGCAGCAGTGCAGTGATAAAGCTGTTAGAGCTACACAAGCTGTACAAACCAAGCAGATGAATGATAATTTAGTGCTTGAAGTCAACAGGGTGAATCCCTGTCCTTTTTCATCCTTCCATGGGAAGTTGGGGAAGGGAGGAATATTAAACTGTTTTATTTGCTCCCTGCTCTACTCCCTCCTCCCCTCCCCCCAAGCCCATCTTTGATGTATTACCTTCGCTTTTTTCCTGGCAGGTGGCATCCAGTGCCTGCCATCCGCTGTACTCTGGCAGCAAGTCCGTTCGAGCCATCCAGCATTCGTTCCAAACGTGGAAGGTCCTACAAGCGACAACATCATGTGCTTATACCAAGGGACTGAGCCTTGAGGTACAGTAAAGTTTTGGCGAAACCGCAGCCAACTGATGCTCACTTGAAAGAGCTCAGTGTGCGCTGGGGAGAGCAGAGACCGTGTTTTTTTGACAAAAGTGAAGTTTCTCCAGCTGGACTGGAGAAATAGTCTTCCTTTGTGAGCCCTAGTAATAGGGCACTCTTCAGTTTGGGTAGCAGCAATTTCTCAAGAACAGGTCATGTAGACAAAATCTCAGCTGAGCTGTCTCCTATCCACCTCCCTGCAGCTGTTTACCTGTTTCTTTTCATAGAATCACTGAATCACTTAGGTTGGAAAAGACCTTTAAGATCAAGTCCAGCCATTAACCTAACACTGCCAAGTCCCCCACTAAAGGGTGTCCCTAAGTACTACATCTACACGTCTTTAAACACCTCCAGGGATAGTAACTCAACCACTTCCCTGGGCATCCGGTTCCAATGCTTGACAACCTTTTTGGTGAAGAAATTTTTCCTAATATCCAATCTAAACCTCCCCCGTTGCAACTTGAGGCCATTTCTCTTGTCCTGTTGCCTATTACTTGGGAGAGAAGACTGACCCCTATCTCACTACAGCCTTCTTTCAGGTAGTTGTACAGAGCAATAAGGTCTCCCCTCAGCCTTCTTTTCTCCAGGCTAAACAAACCCAGTTCCCACAGCCGGTCCTCATAAGACTTGTTCTCTGGACCCTTCAGCTTAGTTGCCCTTCTTTGAACATGCTCCAGCACCTCAATGTCTTCCTTGTAGTGAGAGGCCCAAAACTGAACACAGTATTCGAGGTGTGGCTCACCAGTGCCAAGTACAGGGGGTGATCCCTTCCCTAGTCCTGCTGGCCACGCTATTTCTGACACAAGCCAGGATGCTATTGGCTTTCTTGGCCACCTGGGCATGCTGCTGGCTCATGTTCTGTGGCTGTTGAACAACACCCCCAGGTCCTTTTCCACCAGGTAGCTTTCCAGCCACTCCTCCCCAAGCCTGTAGTGTTGCATGAGGTTGTTGTGACCCAGGTGCAGGACCCTCTCTCTATCACTTCCTAGATCCAGGTATTGTCTCAAATTCTTGCTTGGGCCCTGCCATGTTTTCTTACCAGACACGGGCACTCTTGTCTTGTGTAAGCAGTGTCCCATCTTCATCATAACACTCATCCACACTCAGGCTGCCATTAGTGTTGTGAGCCCATGTAAAGCCTGTGACCACCCTGGCAGGAATTCCCAGGCACCTCAGAACTGTACAGAAGAAAGAGTTATGAATCAGTTGTGCATCCTGCCCTAAGGATGTCTCTGCTGATAGACTTAGAGCCTTCTTTGGTGCTAGGCCTATTAGGAATGCCACCAGGCCTGCTGTTTGGACTTCGCAAGAGGCATTGCCACCTCACGAAATAAGGTCTCATAGGTGTGTTCATGGAATGGTATGTACTGATACTCTCTTATCTCAAACCTAGTGATGCTGAATGTTGATGAGGAATCTGAGTATCTGCCTCTCACGTAAAGGTTAAAGGTTATGTTACTGGGATCTGTGTTAATCCAGGTGTTTAGGCATATGCTAGAGATTCTGCAGACCAAATAAGGCTTTGCTCAACATAAAAGTCTTTGAAACACTACTATACCTGAACACATGACTGCAGCAAACACCCAGCACTGCCCATAGCGAACAGGCTTGCATTGCGATGCAACCCACTGCTGGAGGATGGGGCTGCTTCCCAGCCACTTGGAAGGGGGGGTTCCATTATAGTATTGTTTGGTCCCACATTCTGTCAAGATTCCTCTAAACTCATCGCAGTTCAGCTACAGGGAAGGAGGAAAGATGGATTAAGGAGTTGCCTCTCTGGTATGTAGACTTCATCCTGTTTGATGAAGCGACTCCCAAGGCATACGAAACCAAAAGGATTTTTTGTGCAAGGCATTAAGGTCATGGTTGAGCAGAACGGGTGCAACAGTATCCCCTGAGATTTATTCAGTAAGTGTACTGTCACTACTAAGAAACTGCTGAATATCAGGAAGGGCTGGAGAGTAACAGGAGATGTTCTTTGGAACAGCCCTGGGCAGGCTTCCTCTTTGATCAGTGGGTTGCTATAAGCTGGAATTGACAAGATGCTAGCCTTTGCTCTGCGTTTGAGTCTTCTCTGCTAGGGTCAGGGCTGCAGCCTGCTCTCCTTACCATGGCAGCAACTGTGCGGCAGATGTAAATAGGGTCCTTGCGCTTCGTGTGATCCTTGTCTTGATGGTGGTGTTCACCTACATCCAGCAGCGTGAAGCAGATGTCAACAATATTCTCCTCAAACTGAAAAAACCCACAACATTTCAGCAAATTCGGCCTGAACATTTGTTCTGTGGAGTCCCTGCAAGGGTTTGTAACTGTGCAGTCTATTTCTCCCTTTCTACTGATAGTCTTATATAAGTGGGCTGTGGCAGAGAGCTCCAGACAGAGATTTGAAGGGGGAGCATGACATACTAAAGGCAGAGCAAGGTGGGAAATGCATTAGCATGATACTGCATCCCCTGACTGAGGGAAACGGATGCTTTTCTGGACCACTCTCTAGGTTGGCACAGAGGTACTTCTGTGATCTGGTGTCACTAAGGTGGAAAAAAATTCCATTCTAATCACAGGCTGTGTCAGATGGCCTTGGGCAAATTGGAAGATGTACTCACTTTCCCTGCAAAATAGAGACAGTATTACTAACCTCTGTTAAATGATTTTGTATCTGTTGATGAAAGGAAGGCATACAAAGCCCAGATACAGATCAATGCATTTCTTGATAAAGGACAGCCTGAGAAGGTAGCTAAAATTACATATACTGGGTTATGTGACTTCATACACTGGTCACTGTTCTCCTGCACAGTCTTAGACAAAGAGAGCAAGTGCAGAGAGCAAGTTCTTTCATCAGAGCCTCAGTATGGAAGTGGATATCATCCTGTACACAGGAGCTATGCACCCTTCCTCTGTTGGTGGCTGTAAGAGAGCACAGACATTTTGGACCTCTTGCTTACCTGACTGAAGTCCCAGGGCTGTGCTAGGACTGCATTTTCAGTCCCCAAGTAGATGACACCCTCTTGGTTTAAAATGTATTCCTGCCGCTGTGCCTCATTAGCCAAGAACACCTCATCATCTAGATTAGTGGAAAAAAGCATTAGGAAGAAAGCATTCCTGGTCTCAGATGCACTTGCATCTTACATCAGCAGATGCCATTGTACCTCAGGGACTTTGGCATTCTGGCATTCTGCCCTGGAAAAATATCACAGATTCTTAATCAGATAGTAAAGAAGAATTTCATTGTCATCTCTGTTTCCTTGTTCAAAAAGTTCCTCCAGACCTAGGCTATTGTGCTAGCTAGCTCTTTCCTAGACTTCTCTATTCCTAAGAAAGAGAGTGTGACATTAATCAGGCCAATTATAATCCCGACTCATCTTAAAATCTTTATTAATGGAAAGACTGTATCAAACATTTTTCCCTTAGCAGGAGGACAGGACTCTGGCAGTGGAGTATAGAATCACAGAATGCCTTGGTTGGAAAGGACCTTTTAAAATCATTGAGTCCAACCGTGCCTGACCACTGCTAAACCATGTCCCTAAGCACCTCATCTACCCATCTTTTCAATACCTCCAGGGATGGTGACTCGACCGTCTCCCTGAGCAGCCTGTTCCAGGGCCTGAGGCCATTTCCTCTTGTCCTCTCGCCTGTTACTTGGGAGAAGAGACCCACGCCCACCTCACAACCACCTCCTTTCCTCCTCCTACCTCCTTCCTAAGGTGCTGTGAGGAGCAGGGCAGGAATGGTGGGGAACACTAGGTGAGTCAGCCTCAACCTCCATGGAGGCAGACTGCCAGAGCTCAAAAGCTGTTCTTGTGAAGTGACTGATCCCAGACTGCCTTTCTGTTTCTGACCACATACCTTGGCACCAGGGATTAAAGAGCAGGGTGAAGTTGCCCAGGAGACAGTAAGACTTGGAGGCATGTAAAAGCAGAGCATAGTGGCCAATGGGAGCATTGGCAGGCGTGTTCACAGAGATGGTCCAGAAGCATGGGTCCTGTTCTTCCAGTGCTGCGCTCCACTGCTTCTGGTCTCCCAGGCTGGAGATGGGAAATTCAGTCTGGGTTCCATCTGCTTTGGAAGGATGTGATCCTGCAGCCAAACAGATCTGGTTGTTTCTATTCCAGACATGCATCCTCACCCCATGCAGATTGCAGGGACCTTCCTTGTCTGTATCTGGAGCCGTAACTCCCCTTTCTTGTGAAAGAGTCCTAACCCTTTAGCAGCTTAATTCCTAGTGGATATTCCTAGGGTTAATACTGCACTCAGGTCTCCATGTTTGAAAGTAGGATATGTATGTCATAGATTTGTAGAAACTAGGAACAGCCAGAATGGTGCAGATCTGCTGTTTCTGGGATTCAGTGTCTTGTGACCAAAAGTCACAGCCAAATTCTCAGATTATGGTAAAACAAGCTGGGGCTGAATGCTGCTGCTCTTTTCAGTGGTCTCACTAGAAAAGGCTTTGTAACAGAAAACATCTGTAACAGGCTAGCTAAGTTTGAACATTCCTAAACCAAAAGCCAGGAAGGAGCAAGAGATCCTGTGAGTACTTTCAAATCATAGAGTAGTGAATCTGCATTCGTTGTTTTGCTGCAGTGTATCTTCTGGAAAGAGATCTAGTTTTGACCCTGCAGTCTCAGCAGCAGGAGACTCTATTCTGCCTTAAATAAACAGTTCACTGGCCTCACTTCTAAATGTGGGCACCTCTGTCCAGCTCTGGAAATGCCTTTTGCCACCTGCTCTGTTCTTCAGGTGAGTGGAGGACCAGAGCTGTGATAGGTATGGTAATGATGTTACCTGTCTGTACAATGAGGAAGGTCGTCTTCAGCTGCTGCAGGTAGTTATGTATTGGAGCTGAGAAGTTCACAGTGATAGTGAATGGCTGCCCCCGCCTCACCATAAGCCTTTCAGTGCTGATTTCTTCTGTGTGGTGCTTATTGTTGTTCACTGTGATCTTGAAATCACATTTTTTGATGCTCAGACCTGTAGTGTGAGAAGATATAGAATGCATCTGGGGCTGTGAGCTGCCTGCAGTCTGACCCTGGGCCATATCCTGAGACACACAAACAGCTGATCCCGTTTCTCCACTCAGACAGTGCCCTCCTGCCTTTGAGACTTTCTGCCCAGAAACTGTAAGGGCCTTCACTCAGAGCTTGGTTGTTCTTGTGTCAAGTAGCTAATGAGCTGCCTTTGCTTATACCTCAGCATCATTAAGTGAACCAAGTGATTATGCAAAGTGAACCAAGTGATCCTGCTGATGGAACAGACCTGAGCATTCCAATGATGCAGATGTTGTGGTTAGCACTGAGCATACACTGTGACTATGTTTGGAGTCTTACTCTGCATACCCAAGGGCACTGATAGCACTCAAAGCAGTATCTCTCCATGTGGATATATGGTTGAAATTGTGCACAGGAGATAAACTATTACACCCCACTTGCAATGTGGGTGCAAGCTCTTCCAGCAGTTACTACGCTATGTGTGTCTGATATGCACCAAAGACCAGCAACTAGTGCAAACTTCATTGCTGGTTTGAATGCAGTGTGGCTGTATAGTCCTGGAACTATGCTGGATCACAACAAATGAAACACCAGTTGTTCCTACTTTGCATCACATTAGTTGTCAATCTCACACCCAGAGCTGCAGGAGACAGAAGAGCTCCTCCTCCTCCTGTCTCCTACATGTGCATCATACATGCTTCTGTCCAGCACCAGCAGAGAGAAAAAAATTGTCACAATTTCAAGCACCCAGTTTCGTGCTCAGTGGCTGTAGTGTGATCATATACTTGCACTTTTCTTCTGTTTTTGGTGGTGTTCTTAATGTTTCCTGTCTTCTTGCTGAGAAGCAGGTAGCAGCCTGGTTTTTCTCAGTCTTGGGATCATCCTGACCTCACTTATCCCTTCAGCTCCCAACTCATGGCTAAGATTCTTGAACCTGTGGGTTGTAACTTCTCCCCTTATATGACACATCCTGTCACCTACCCCCCCTTGCTGTCCCAGGCTCCTCCTTTTGTTCCAGCTGAAAAAAAAATATAGAGCATT
Source organism: Podiceps cristatus (assembly GCA_000699545.1). Classification (NCBI taxonomy): domain Eukaryota; kingdom Metazoa; phylum Chordata; class Aves; order Podicipediformes; family Podicipedidae; genus Podiceps; species Podiceps cristatus. Next base: position 17,665 of record JMFS01050168.1, read on the forward strand.
TCCCGGTTATCTAAAACCGTTGCTCCTGTGCTAAAGCCACAACTACTACTCTTTGCAGTTCTCATTGGTCTGCTCTCTCCTTATGTCTAACTTGCCTCGTACTCTGCATTGATACCTTCTCCCACTGCTGTTGTCCCTTCTTTGTTTGTTGTGGGAGTCCGACTGGGTTGTATGCTTTGCTTCTTTTTTCCCATATGAACTTTGTCGTGCGTGGTTGTCAGTGAATGATTCTGGTCTGGCTTTCAAATCCCTTTAAGGCTGTCCCAGTTCATAGCCCTGCACTGTTCAAGCTTTACAGAGACAGCTCTGACCTTGTATATTTTCTTCTCTGTGATGAAGATGTCTGTTCTAGCTGACTTGTAGGCTGGTGAATCATATGTGGTCTGGTTCCCTCGCTGTCATATGATTTTTTGTAGATCTTATTGCCACTCTCTTCAAGGTTGCTTGGAACCTGGACCCTCTCCTTGCTTAAGTGGCTAAACCACTTAGTCATCTCTCTGCTTCAGTTCTGTAGTCTGGCTTACCTCTCCCACCCCTTGCCCCCCATCCCGTGTGTTAAGGATAACTCTCTTCATTTGCTTCCAGACTCTCATGTCTGCCTTAGCTGCCTCTTACTGCTTCTCTCAAATTCCTCCTAGGCATTGACACCAGCTTTTGTTTGCTATCCCTTTTTGTGCAGTCCTCCATGCAATCTGAACTCCCTTAGAGCACTTTCTTGGCTCCTGCCCTGTAAGAAGCTCACCTCTTCTACAAGCCTCATAAATACTGTCTTGGAGCAGGGACTGGTTTTCCTGACAGACAACTGGCAAATGCTTGGGACTAATCAAAGTGATTTTTGCTTACCTTGGCCCATGTCTAGTTCCCTGTACCGCGAAAGTCTTCAGCTCCTGCTTGTTCTGGTGGGCAATGGCTCCTTCCCTTCAGCTTTCTTTAAAAATTATCCACTTGCAAAGTTGTTTGCTTGATTTCTTTATACAGGGTGGGACGTGATGTTGCCACCTCTCTTTCAGCTTATCTTGCTGGCCTGCTGTGCAGAAGTTGAGAACTTTTATCTCTCAGACCACACTGAAGAGACCCACAGAAAGGGTGACTTTTCCTACCCACAGATGAGGTTAAATTCCACAGTGGGATGTGAAGCCTTTAAAGACAGGCAATGACAATTTCTTCAAAAAGCTGTGCACTGGGGACCCCAGAGTAGGAAATGCAAATCTTAACTTGGCTCTAAACAATGCATAGAATGCACTTTAAATTTAAGTGTTGAAGAGCTGCCCTCCAACATTGACCTTAAGCTACTTAGATCCTAAAACCTTCAAGGAGTAAAAAGAAAAAAAAGTCAATACATCCATTGCCCTTGTGCCTAATTCAGAAAAGTGAAACCACTTCAAAATGAGGAAAATTGTTAAAAGCAAAAACTAAAAAAAGTAGAATTTCTGTAGCATAATGCAGACTATTTAAAAATACCACACTGGAGACCTGGACTAAAAACATTCTTAGATTTGCTGTAATATAAAAGGAGTGTCACTGCATTGCTAAATTCTTGGTCAAAAGATAGGAAATAAGACAGCAGCAATAAACAGTTTTCACTGTGGAGTGAGTCACCAGTAGTTTTGCAGAAATCTATGATCTTCCACAAATTCATTAATGATTTGAGAAGATAAAAAGACACGAGGTAGCAAAGCTTTCTCAGTTATTCTGAATAGTAAAGATGAGGGAGGCAGCTTTGGAAAAGTTGTAGAGGAATCGGAAGATCCTGAATGACTAGGCCATAAAATAGCAAGTAGAGATCAGTGTAGGCACATATACAGTAGGAAAAAGGGACCCGTGTCTTACATAAGCAGTGATGGAATGGCAGTTGTAGCCATTCCAGAATGAGATTTGGATTTGTACTAGATTGCTGGTCCAGTGAGTTTTATGTTTTTCTCTTAGTATTTGCATATTAAACTTTACAATTGCTTGCTTGTATGCATCGTTTAAGCTGAATACAAACTCTCTTAGTTTTAGTCATTTACAGCATAGCCTTAATTGTATAGATTGGCTTTCACAGAATTGCAGAATGGTTGAGGTTTGAAGGGACCTCTGGAGGTCATCTGGTCCAGCCCCCTGCTCAAGCAGGGCCACCTAGAGCTGGTTGCCCAGGTCCATGTCCAGGTGGCTTTTGAGTATCTCCGAGGATGGAGACTCCACAACCTCTCTGGGCAACCTGTGCCAGTGCTTGGTCACCCTCACAGTAAAAACGCGTTTCCTGGTGTTCAGAGGGAACCTCCTGTGTTTCATTTTGTGCCCATTGCCTCTGGTTACCGGGCACCACTGAAAAGAGCCTGGCTTCATCCTCTTTTCACCCTCCCTGCAGGTACTTACATACACTGACAAGTTCCCCCCCTGAGCCTTTTCTTCTCCAGGCTGAACAGTCCCAGCTCTGTCAGCCTTTCCTCACATGTGAGGTGCTCCAGGCTCCTCATGATTTTTGTGGCCTTTCTTTGCAGCTCATTGCTGCCTAATGTGAGCTTTGACAACTTTGACTTTTATTAGGAAGCATTGAGGTCACCAGGTTTGCAGAAATTGGGAAACACTAAATATAAGCATACTGGGGAAATATTCCAGAAAATCCTGTGCGTTTATTGTCAACATACATACATTTTTTCAATGTCAGGTATGTGTGATTTTAGTATGTATCTTGAACTTGTTTTTTATATAAAGAGCTAAGCACTGTATGTAATGACTGATTTGTGCTCTTTAAGTGTATGCAAATTGGAAGCCAATTGATTATGCTCAAACCTCAGACTTTCTTTGCGCAATCAGTGTTTTTAAATGCACCTTTGCAGTATATGTGTGTATGAACATCTAAATTGGAGAGTGGTTTAGATAAAAGCAGGTATTTATCCCATCACCACTGCCTTGTAATGGCTCTGTATGTGCATAGTACCATCTCTTGGTCAAATTGGCAACTGCAAGTAATAGTTGCTACATAGGATGCAATTTGTAAACTGTGAGCAGAGAACTACTTATTGTCCCTTTGTATCTTTCATTACACCAAAATGGGCTAAAAAGGCCCGTTGAAAAGGTTAACACACAAAATAGACTTCTGCAGATGGTGCTTAAGTGCTTGTACTGGCATTCCATCTGGTAAGAATTTGAGATCCTAAATTAGGTACCTGAGGTTTTCCATCCAAGATCTGAGAGAAATAAACAGGAACTGGCCACTACAGAAGTCAAAACACTCAGCAGAAGTGCTGAGATTTCCTACTTGCGAATCACTTTTCTTTCTATCTGGAATATGGATTTCTCATATGTTGGTTTTCTTTCAGTTGTCAGTTGTTTCGTCTGTTAGTTTAAATGCCATTGACATCTGATCCAGCACTTGTGATGGTAAAGGCAAACCCAGAATACTGTCTGCATTACTGATGGTACTAAAATGATGCAGCCATTTCTGTATATTGCAACTGTAACTGCACTGTCAAAAAGTTGAGTTTGGATTGGTTCATCTAATTTGCTGTACTCAACCAGCAATTTACATGTCTCTGTGTAGACACGCCGAACTTTTAGACATGTTGATAGGTATTTCTGGAGTACACATAAAAGTATTTGTGTTCCTTATATTTTGTTGGTTAAAAGGTAGTTACACTAACACTTTGGGGTAGTATTTCTTCTGTTCACTTGGCACAGCTGAATTCAGAGTTGTGCACAAAGGTTCTCTTCTCTTACTGGTTGCCTAGCTTCAGGACAACACTGTCGATAGTGATATGTTCTGTGTCAGGAAGTGGGCAAATGGGCAGTCCTTCAGATACAATGACAGGTAGCTCTACCATATGGGTCCTCCAAAGGTATTGCCCTAAGATCCTCCAGCAAAGAAGATCAGACACTTCAGATTATTTTTTTTTTTTTTTTGAGTTCAAACTGTAAAAGGCAAATTCAGTAACTTTTTGACTGACTTTGTCTTGAAGACTTGTTTTAAGGGAGGTTTTTCATATGCTTTCCACATACCTATTACTTACATGTTTCTGGCTCCAAAAAGAGAAAGTCTTTTCAACAGGAATAACTTATCTTTGCTGGAGCTCCAGGAACAGCATTTATTATGACATTCTTTTGAAGAGACTGGGTTTGCTTTTTCTCTGCAAAATATCTGTCCTATAAGTCCTTCTCACTGATTTTTCTAGACACAAAGTCATCTTGATACCAGGCTTATTTTTCAGGCTTCCTTTCATTCAAGATGTTGAAGCATGTGAGCTCAAGCTGTCATTTATTATAATATGTATTCCAGTCCATTGTCCTGTACAGTCACTAGCTGTGAACATAATTTGCTCGCGCATTTAACACTTTAATCATGCTTCTGATATGTACCATTGTTTGTAAAACTACGGTTCTAATAGACCAGCATTCTGCTTATGCTGTTTTCAACCACTGAACTTGAGGCTGCAATATTGTTAACATCAGTGTTAGCATGTGTAACCTCGTGTGCACAAGATCTACGAAATCAACCAAGTGAGTTATCTTTTTCTTTGTAAGGATCCAGTAAGAATTAACATTCACTCACTCACAATTAATTACATCTAAACCTATACCTGTCTCTAAAATGCAACAAAAGCATAAGCATGTAGAATTTGCTAGATGGGATCAGAATGGAGGTTCATCCAGTCTAATCTGGTCTCTGACAGTACACAATGACAGATGCCTCAGAAGAATGTGCATGAGCTTGTCCCAGCAAGTGAAGTATCATCTCGTAGTTGATGATTTTCAAGACCGAGTATGTCATGATATGCAAGATTTAATATCACTCTGATAGCTCTTGTTAATGATAAATATTCTTCATAGCAGTCCCCTCATGTCTACTTTGCATGTCTAATATGTCATTAGTGGAATCATAGAAACACAAGGTGGTGTAATCTCATTTGAGCTGTTTATGCTGAGGTCTCCTTCTCCACGTGATATGGCTGATGTAACACTCTGCATGATGACTGACTAAAAATCGCTTTCCTACTGTGCATTTACTGAGCTGAATTTCACTGATTTGTCACCTATCTTGCCTTGTTTGGGGCACTCTGAAGTTCTCATAGTTTTTTAGTCCTCAGTAATTTAAATGGCTTTATGTCATGACTGATCTTGTACCCTTTTTGCACTCACTTCTTGCATAGTTTCTTCTGAAAAAACTTCATCCAGGTCTAGGCAAGTGTTGCCGCTGTTCTGTATCCACCACATCCCTGACATGCTCATAGAAATCTAAAGGAGAAGTGATCCATAGGATCCTATAAAGTATCCATCCTGCCTGCATATACTGTTATTATCTTCATAGCACCTGGGGATTCTTGTTTTACAGGTCCAAACATAGATCTGTAAAAATCTTTATCATCTTTATTACCTATAAAAATAGAAGCTTAAAATGTGAACATTTTTAATAACTGGGTCTCTTTCTGAATGTAGTGATCAAAAAGTACATACATCTAAGTTTCCTTTTTATTGTATCTACGTTTCCAGCTCTGACATGGCACATCCATGAATTAGATGTATGTCGTGTTTTAACCCTGAATGGTAACTGGACCACGCAGCTGCTCGTTCACCCCTCCCCTCTCTGGTGGGGTGAGGTGGAGAATTGGAGAGAGAGAGCTCGCAGGTTGAGATAAACCCACTTTACCAAGACAGAAAAGGAAAAGATATATTAATTATAATAATAACGTTTAAGGCTAATAGAATATATAAAGTGAACGATGCACACTTTTTCACCACCTGAGGACTGATACAGCCCGTCCCAAGCAGCAGGCAGGGAGCAGGGATATTCCCCCACAGCCATCCCAGAACAGCAAGTTCCGGAGAGAGCACGAGGGAACAGACAGACGAACAAACAGGCCTGAAGGAAATAAGGTAACAAGAAGGGAACATGAACAGAAAGTGAACCGAGCAAGGAACTGGGGCAAGGGGACAATGGCTGACCCTCACTTGTACCGGCCATGCCTTCTATGGTACAGAATACTCTCTTTGGCCAGTTTAGATCAACTATTCTGGCTGTACCCCTTCCACACTTTTGCACCTGCACATCAGCAAAACTTGGGAAACTGCAAGATGTCCTTGATCGTTCAGCAGCAACCAACAACAGCAGCGCACTGTCACCATGTTTCACATACTAAATGCAAAACAGAGGAGCTGCTGAAAACAAAATTAGCTCCATCCTGGCTGAAACCAGGACAACGTGAATTTTCCTTTTTGGTGGAATTTCTTGTTTGTTTGGAGCAACAAGAAATGATTACACTGTGCCTCTTGTTTTGCCTTTTATAGTGAGCGGTACCCTCCACATTCAGTACACGAGTGATAGATAACAAGTGGTAAAGCAGTGCGGCTTTGGTGACCGAACCAAGTGATTTGAAACTACCAACTTTGGCTATTTCAGTTTGGTTTGGTTTTTTAATCTGTAGAAGGGTAGTAATTCAATTGACTGCCTGAATCAAGGCTCTGGAAACTTAGGAGAACAGAATGGTGGGGAGAAGCATTCACCATCCTGGAGATAGATTTTATTATCTTTCAAGACCAATTCATAGTATGAATGTGTCATATTAGCTAGCGTTCACTGGATTTTTTTGGGGTGATCAGAATGGAATGAGGACTGGGTCAGCCTCTTGGGCATGCTGAGTTTTAAACTGCATATTTATAAAGGAAAAAATTAGCCATATTTTACTCCACCAACTCCTATTGACTTCTGACTAAGGGCTATGTAAAGATTGTAGGTTTGGCAAAAGCTATTTAAATCTTTCCTTGGGCACTTGCACATTTTTCTCTGTAGTAATAACTACTTTAATTGAAGATCTGTCTTATGTCTAACGCAGGAAGAATGTGCATTGTGCATGGCATTGGCCATATCTGCATTTTAACACTGAAACAGAATGGGGTGTGGTTGCTGAGGACAGTTAACAATGCTGACATCCTGAAAACCCAGCAACCCCAAGTGTTGCAAAGCTTGGAACTTGGCACAAGCTTTAGGGCTGTTTTTCCTTTGAACAGCAGGCTTCCTTTACAAATAGTTAATTAGGATGAGGTCATTCCAAGCTTGTGGGACAAAGACTGTCTGAAATAATTTCCTGGATTGTATTTAATAATAAATACTTAAGGAATTTGCATGGCTTGGCTATACGGTGCATTAAATGTAATGACAGTCTGCATTCTTGCAAGATTTAATGAGATTTTGTGAAATACCATCACTACCTCAAGGCCTTTTCTGAGGCTAGTGGAGGATTGTATACCCTGACTTTCCAAGATCCTGCAAGAGTTAATTGATAGGTGCAAAGCTACCTATTCCCCTCTCCTTTGCCTGGGGAAATCTGAATTCCTGTGTGTGTGGTGTGTGTGTGGGGGGTGTGTGGGTGTGGTGGTGGTGGGGGAATGTGTGTGTGTGTGTGGTGTGTGCATGCGTGTCCTTTTCAATTGTCATTCCAGTCTCTCTGGGCTGACTAGTTTTGACAAGCTTCCACATCCCTTGTAAGTATATGTGTGGGTGGCAAAATACTGTAATTGATGTAATAAAATAAGAGTTTACATGTTTTGAAGATTTTGTTGGCTTTAAATCAAAGAAATTTAAATGAGACCTCAGTTAAATCTGTGTCACAGAGTGAGTTTGTGTCTGTGAAACATTCTTTCTGGGGGAAGTTGGGACTGCATTGCTGGACAGTACCAGGTGTTGTCAGGACGAAAACCGTCAAATTTTCTCTTAGGATCATTTGGAACTTTGCTATTTTGGCTCGTTAACTCTGCAAGGAATAAATTGACACAGTGCTGGTATTTAGATATGGGTGGCATAATGCCTTCCTCATGGGCAATGATGGTCTACTTTAAGCAGCTTTGTGGAATGAGGATGTGCAACTGTTAATTGTGAGTTTTCATACGTCCTTCTGATTATATTGTCCTGAGCCTGTTCTTCCCATCCTATGCTTTCTGAGCACTTCTGGAAGTATTGCAAAGTATCTGCCTTTGTAAACAGAAATTTTTTTCCTGTCTGCTTTATGGTACCTGTATGAAAGGAAACAGGTGGAACTTCCTCTGACATAAGTTAGGAGGGTGGGTACAATGGTTTTGTAAGATATGGCTAAAGGGCTGGGCGAAGTGTGTGGCAGCAGGTGTGGCCAAGTAACCTTGAAGGCAGTTCCAGTACAAAACAAAAATACATGTCATAAGGCTGCTTTTTCTCAAGTGGTCTCATAGACAAGTTTGGCCAATTCTCCCGAATGTACCATAAGAAGTTTCTGACCTGGAGCAAAGTAAAAACACCCAACCTTTCCCCAGCCCCCACTCATTATCACAGATGTTAATATACCAAAATAATTAGGATCAATGCATTGACTAGTTGCCTGTGTTGGTTATGGCTTCTGATCAATACTACTGCTTATTAGTCCTAGAATAGATTCAGACTAGTAGGAGATGAGATTACAAAGTCAGAGAGCATTGTAAAGTGGATTCCCACACATATTAATTTTCTCTTTGGGAAATTGCTCGTGTTTATGCTTAGCAAAGCTTTTTTAAATATTCCAAGGCAATTGATGCAGTTCCTTATGAAGAGGATACAGTTTGGGGTCCTTCGGTATGGGTTGGTATGATAGCTCAGTTTTTCCTGCAATGAATCTTCCAAATTGGCACCTTCATCTTGTCCATCTTTTGTACTTAAAATGCAATGAAACATAGCACTCAGCCTCAGAATTACATATAAGTCCTGAAAGCTTTTAGATATAATAGAAAGTATTTGGGTAATTTCTATAAACAAAACAGCATAGGTATCAGTTTTGGCTTTGTCTGAAACTGTTCCTGGATCTACTTTGCAAAACAGAACCTAAGTCATTAGACTATTGAGAAATTTATTTATTCATTACATCAGCTGCATTTTTTTTTTTTTTCTCTTTTTGCCTAATGGGCGCAGGAACCAGTTTTTCCTCTCCTCTAAGCCCTTTTAAAAATTAACTTTTTTTGTCTTCTTTTTTTATTTTTATTTTTTTCTCCTTTTTTCTGAGTCGTTGGTAGCTATTCTGGCATTTGTGGCTCCACCACTGCATAAGGGCCAGTAGTAGTCATGTTCTCTTAGACTCACGGAAACCAAATGCATTTTGTTTAGATGAAAACAGAATGATTTATTGACTTCAATGTTCTCTTTCTCTATGAATTCTTAACATTTCTCATGTCCTAAAGATCTAACCACCTGTGAAAGTAGTTCTTTATATATTCCTTTTAGCGCTCATGAAAAAGAGTAAACTGGGGCAAAGACTTTTTCTTATCACACCTTTTAAAAGAATGCTGTGTATAGCTGTGCAAGTACATAATATATCTTTAAAGATTATATTAGCTAAAACTAGGAATGATATTTTTGCATATGTGATTGATAGAAGAAGGAGACTTTAGCAAACAGAGGTTTAAGACTTGGATAAAACATTATGCTCCTGGAAGAGAGGAGATTTTATTTGTGCACCTGCACTCCTTCTGAGTACACTTGCTGTGACATCTCTATTTCCTCAAAATATTTTGCAAACTTGCACGAGAATTTCCACGTATTCTGGCGTCTTTGGATTTGTTGTACCTGAATGTAGTGTTACGCAACAAGAAATTTAGTGGTGGAAGCTGCTGTTAAAATGTCAATTGATTCAAATACAATTTTACATTAAAATGCCAAATTTATTATCCAGAAGCTTCTCTGGGAGCGGATGATTGTAGAGATGTAGCCAGTTGAACAATATTTGGGGTGAACCCATAGTATAGGGGCTATAAGTTATCTCTTACAGTATATTTTCCTTGTTAAGTACCTCTTTCCACCCTCTCGAGAGCCAAATACTTTTCTTTTTTTCCTGGTAGAGCCGACTAAAGTAAGTGATAATTGAAGCTGTATGAGAAGGTGAATTTGTAAGAAAGATGTGTATACCTGAAAATTTGCGTAGTGCTTAACCATAGTGTGTCAGTGATAGGAATATAATGTGTTTTTGTCTCAGTCAGGTTGGCTGTGGTAATGATTTATCCTTTTATCTTTGGAGAAGCTTCATTCATTCATTTAGTTGATCCTGAAAGAACTCTGGGCATTTTGAGACAGTCATGCATGTGTGAGGAGCTATATGTGTAAATAAATGTGTCTTAGTCCAGATGACAGATCACCTATTTACTGTTTAATGATATTCTGCTTCATTCTGGTTTTCAGGAACAGTCATTCCAGCCTGTTATTATTTCAGATGTTCTAGTGTTTGCCACTCCTTAGTCAAGGACATGCTTCTTTTATCTGCTTTTGTACTGATACTTCCAGTCATTTATTTGCCAAATATTTTTATTTAAAAATGATTAATAATAATGCTTATGCTAATTAATACTAATCTTTAATTATTAATTAATTATAACATTATTACAAAATAACATTATTAAATTCACAGGGAAACTGAATTAGAGTTTATTTAATAGCTTCTTATTTTTCCAGTCATAAGAGAGTTCTGTTGAAACACTGCCATATCTTATTGCCCTGTTTTCTTTCTAGTAATTAGATGAAATGATAAATTTAATTCTAGAGTTTAATTATGTCATCTACTTCGATAGTACTTTGGCTATTACTGAATAAAACTTATATTTAGCAAATACAAATTATTTTCAATGAAGCTTACAAACCCAGTGATTCTAAATGGTGTTCTTTGGAAATCTAGCTATCATTGCTACAGGCCCTAATGCTTAAAACTATCACACTTGATCCCATCCTCTCCTTCAAGTTAAATTATATAGTGATTTCTATTAGTAATTCTGTTCATGAAGGTCCATAAAACAGGTTAGGGAATGAAAAAGATGACACTGTCCTTACAGTATAGTGTATAGTACCTTTTTATTAATTTCTGTTCATATTACATCACTTTACTTTGGCTGAGTAGTCTCCATTTCTGTGCTCCCAGTCATAATAACGTATGAACACTGCACCAGTCTCATAAACAGAGACAAAACTGAAGTGATGTACAGGTTATATCACTGAGCAGGAGTCACATCAAGCATCACAAATCCCTTAATGTCTGAAAAATGGATGGAAACCAAGTCCACCTGAAGCTGCCTGGTGCCACTCTTGTAGGGAATGATTTCAAATTGGACTGTTGAGCTCTCCATGGGGGCCATTCTTGCCACACTAAAAGAGAGAACACATTTGTAAGTTCAAGCAGCTGAAAAAAAAATGCTGTGTATTCTTCAGAGTCCCCAAATCTAAGACACCATGGGAAAGAAGAGTCAGACTAAGTGGCTGCTGTGTTTGTGCTCCTAGCACAGGTGGACATAACCTTCCATGTTCACTCTGCCTCCCCCCCCCCCCATCTTTGAAGAGCTAATCAAGCTGTAATGGATGTGGTGGAATAGTTGCAGTTCTCAACTTGGGATAGAGAATCAGGGGTTGTATCATGAGGGCAAAACGTTTTGAGCGCCTGAGGAATGATCAGAAAGGTTATCTTTAGAAGAGCTGAAATCCAATTGTATGTATTACCTTCAACACTAATAATGCCTGTAGTACTCTAGGTATGCTTATGCTGTATTTTGGTGTGGTAAATGTAATTACCTGTTTATTTTATGTCCAAGGTTAGAAATTACTCTTGGCTGTCCAACACAAGGAGACTGATAGTAGCACCAAGAAACGGAGAGAGTGGGGAAATGAGCTTCTCTGCTCTAAGGAGGTACTGAAGCTGAGCAATACCGATGGTGGTAAGGCAAGTTAAGGTTCAAGGTCAGGACCTAGACCTGAATTTTGTATTCAATGTAAATGAAGCCTTAGTAATTCATATCATTACCAGTCTTTTGCTATCTTTTTTGGTTTTCCTTTCACAGTTTCTTGGTCCTAACTCCCCCAGCATAAAGATTTTGGTGACTTTAAGAAATATTTTAAAAGTAATGACTGTGGAGGAGATGAGAGAACGATTTCTTATTGGAATGTTATTAGTGGACACATTTTTAAGACATTTAATTACAGTATATATATCCTGCTTGTTAGTAATTTAATATCTGAAGGAAAAAGTACCATCATTTTCTCTCTTACCCTTCAAGGATTGTTTGGTTTTCCTTTTGCAAAACACAAAAAGAAGAAAGTTTTTAAATTTTCGCCCTTTTTACAATTCAGTTACTAACTACAGCACTTTGAGTTACATGCTGTCTCTAAAAGCAGGCTATCTCTCCACTCTCTTAGCATTCTGTAATTCAAAGCTTGGCAAAGGAGGTGTAAAAACTCCAACTAGTATATGGAGAGTACTGATGTGATGGTATTTTGTCCAAGGTTGGTGCAAACAAAAGTCATGAAGTTGACAGAATCTTTTTAAAAAAACCACTTCTATTCCAGATTTCTCACCAAAGTGAATGACTTATTAGCCAGATAGCATTTACGTACTTGATTCTGAGTTGTTCTTTGAGCAGGCCACTACCTTCTGCTCTCAGCACACAGTCTGTCACCGCTTCAGACAGTGGGTTGGTAAATGTAACTTGCACATTAACAGCCTTGTGTACCACTGTTGGACCAAGGACCTACAGAGAAAAAATATTCTGCTCAGCCATGGCATTAGTCTCACTTCTTTTTTGTGGTTTTCTCTTGTCATTCCCATTGTAAACCACTTACCCTCTTAGGATCTCCTGGACAGGAAGGAGCCAGGAATTAATACGTGTATGTGTTTTTGGTCATCAGAGTTCATTCAGGCTTGGATCAGCCATGCTGAGGAACAATAAGCTACCACAGAAGCTATCTTTTGGTCTTAACCTTTTAACTAGGTCAGTGTACGGTGTTCTGTATGACACAGTATATGATACTTACCAGAGCGAGAACAGAATGAGAATACAAGTATTAACTTGGCATATATGGCTAACTACTGTAGGCAGCTTAAGTGAAATCAGCTTTAATTAGGCTAAATGAAAGGTTCAGTGTTAGAAACATTGGAGGTGTGAGACAGAGGTGAACTGTGGCGTCTCAGGCAAAAAAATCCCCAAAACAAAACAGCAGCCAAGTAGTAAACAAACATATTCATTACCTTATTTTGAGATAAAGTGCAATTGGCATATCTGGGTATCTTTGTAGATAATGTAATACTAATTAACATAATGCAGAAGTCCGGCACCCCAATTGCATTTCTCTATTATTGACTGTGTGTTTATACAGAAGTTTCAATCAACAGAAACATAAACCCCTCTTGAAACTTAGTCACTGAATTGAAGTAATTTAATTCAGGTACCTGCCCTATATAAGCTGACTCTGCTATTTGCGTGATCATAGAATCATAGAATCATAGAATTTTCAAGGTTGGAAAAGACCCTTAAGATCATCGAGTCCAACCGTTAACCCATCACTGCCAAGTCCATTTATACCATCCCCTAAAGCCCCACATCTATCCGTTCTTTAAATACCTTTAGGGATGGAGATTCAACCACTTCCCTGGGCAGCCTGTTCCAATGCCTGACCACCCTTTCGGTGAAGAAGTTTTTCCTAATATCTAACCTAAACCTCCCCTGGTGCAGCTTGAGTCCATTGCCTCTTGTTCTATCACTTGTTACTAGGGAGAAGAGACCGACCCCCACCTCGCTACAACCCCCTTTCAGGTAGTTGTAGAGATAGATACAGCACAGAAGGCTTTTTACAAAGTCTCTCTAGACCTTGGTATTCAGAAATCACCAGACCTACAAAAATCCAAGTGTTTTATTTCTGTGTGTAACCTCGCTTTTCGTGTATGCTACTGACAGAGTGGTCTGGGATAGATAATCTAGTTTGGAGGCTCTGAAAGGCTGCAAATTATACTCCCTCTATGATGCTTACAGTGCAGTAGGCAGATAACATTTGATCCCATGTGTGATACACAATAATGTGAATGCGCTGAAATGTCCAAAACAAGTTAAGCTAGTTTATGTGGATGTGATGGGCCATACAAACACAGGACTGTCCCCGGGCAGACACACTTGGTCTTTCCTGTAGACTAAAAATTGCTTTTTACCCATTGTACAACATTTGTCAGAAGTCAGTTTTAAGTGGAAAAAAAAAAAAAACCTTCAATTCTAATTATTAATCATTTGGGAAGATGTTACAGAAGGTGAAAAGTGCCGCTTTTCATGATAGGGTGAAAGAACATCCTTGAGTATTAGTAATTACAAGCCATACAGCACCAGGCATTGTCGCCTAGTCAGTGAAGATGTCTTTGGTTAAAATCAGGCTTCCTAAGTAAACTGGGAGAGAATGATCAGAATTCCCTGATAAAAGTGGAGGCCTAGATACAGACTAGATCTCTCTGTCTCTCTCTGTTTCTCTCTGTCTGTCTGTCTCTCTGGAGATAATCTTGCCTCGTAACCCTTGTAACACTGAGAACTTTATCAGTGCCATGTCAACAAGCACTGCCAAGAATACCACAGCACAGCTATGCCTTAGAAAGGTTTGCTTTTCCTTAGTGTATTTCACTTGTGTCATATGGCCTATTATTAGAGCAACAAGACCAAATCACCCTCAGGCATGATTTCACTTCCCACACTCCTTCCCATGAGGAATAGATGGGTAAGGATTCTAGTCGTTTCTTCTCAACATGTTTCTCTAGGGACACAAAGGGTACTAGCTCTTACCTTGATGGAGATAAAAGGATCCTGAAGTACAATATCCTTCTCCACTAGAAGTGACGCTCCCTGTTTCATTTTACACAGAGCAGTCACCAGGATCTTCCTGTCATCCATCAGAGAATTTTTGTACTGGGAATAGGAGATCTTGAATGAAATCTCTTTCACTGGAATGCAAATAGAAACAGAATTTTCCTCTCTCTCTTTTTTTTTTTTTTTCCCCTTCCCCCTAAGTATCAGCTATCTGTAATATATCTGTGTTTTAAGGAGGAAGGATGCTATTGCCCTGGGGCTGTCCGTTTGTGGGTGTTGACAGCCAATAGACAGGAATGATGATCATAGTTGGCTTCTACTTACATTCACATCAAACACTAAATTATCAGGTATGGTTCAGTAGCTGGACAGTTCTGAGGATGGATATATGTGGCAACCCCAGCTGGTGTTCTATCATTTGTCTGAAGCTGGGCATTTAATGTTCCTTCCTTGCAAAGAAGGCAGAAGTGAAAAGATGGATTGGTTTAAATGTCTTGGCTGATGCAGCTGTTCAGCCTCTGCCTTAAAGAGGGTGCACAGCCAGAGTCTCTGTGCCAGTGAGGAAGGCAATGGGTTGCAGTACATTGAGAAAAAATGTTCAGTTACTGCTGGAACGGTGGAAAGTGTCATGTGTTAGCTTGAGAGGGTCGTTATATTCGTCTGTGCTACACGTCTCATTTTTCAGCACCGTCCTTATAAACGCAGGGCAAAGGCCACTATCTGCAGATAGCGTAGCTCTTACTGCAGTCTGTAGTTATTGTCCTATGACTGCAAAAGACGTAGGCTTATGTTTTCCCTTTTAATCTGTCTTTATACTTTACTTATGAGAAGCTGGTAGCTGAGTAGTCTCCAGCGTCTCTCTTAGTTGTTCTCTCTTAGCAGAAAAGGCCATAATGTAGAACTAATAGTGTCTGTGCTGGGTCAGAGAAAAGATCACCCAACTCAGTATCCTTTCTGACAGTGCCCAAAAGCAAATGCTTAAGACAGGGCAATATGTGTATGTTTCTCTTCCCCTGAATAGCCTTAACTTTCAACCGTTTGCAGGTGATGGACTTCTTGAGCCATTCATTAGTTCCATGTGATTTGGCCGCAATCCAAATCTGTATTTTGTCCTAAACTGTGATAAAATTAAAATTACCTTCGTCAGATCCAAGTTTAATAGTCTTAGACAACTGCAAAATCTCTGCCTTTGGTTTTCTTGTGTAGAGAATGGCTGAAGCCCTCAGTTTAACCTTTATGGTCTTGAAATCTGCAATCAAGTTCCTGAGTGCCAAGGTCAGGAGGATATCCTGGCCGATTACAGGAGATGCATCAAGGATCAGTTTTCCTGAGACAGTGGGTTTTTGTGCAGGCTGTGTCGTATTTTGTCTCCATGCTACTGAAGATCGTCTTCTAGGTCTTGTAATTTTGGTTCTTTTTCCAGCGTTTCTCACACCAAGCAGCTTCAATGCTTTCTTATACACCTGCCTTTCTTTTGCGGATCCTGCTTTGAAAGATAACATGATCAGAAATCTAATGCATGCTGAATACATCGCAGTGGAGCCATAATTGCTCTCAGTAAATACAGTTTAGGAAGGCTGAGGAGGGCAAAGATACATTAGAGGAGAAAGTGAGGTCTAACATGAATACTAATTTTGACACAAAAGGAAATGAATATACATGGCCATGAAGGCTGAAAAGTAAAACCTGCCTGTCAGCTTTAGCTGGCTTTTGATGGGCACCTCTTAGAAGCTGTGAACATTAGAAAGATAACTCCTGGGAAAGCTCAGTTCTGCATAATCTGGGCCAATTGCCATCTCCTCTGAAACTAAGAAGGGTGAAAAAATCCTTTTCCAGAAACTCTCCCCAAGCACCTCTCCAGAATGGCTATTGCTGCATGTCATAACAAAAAATAATTCTCACCAGCTGATCAGAACAGTCGTGACAGAATGTTTTACAGAAGTAGCTTTAACTTTGTATTGAATACATTAGTATTTCATCAGGGCTGCAAAGGCTGATGAAAGTCCTAAGACTTTGAAAATTCACATTTACCTTACTCCAGAAGAAGTACAGAAATTAAGTCAGTGCTCGATCCAATGAAGGCCTAAATTCTTTTCCCTGCTGACCATCAGTGGCAAGACAACCATAATAAAGAATTTACCTTCTGGATATTTGTAATTAGCAGAGACATCCACACGGGAGTTGGTGCCCACTGCTTTGGTGCTGATAAATTTTCCGATCTTCCTAGTATCAGAATAAATTCTCTCTTTTCTTTTGTTGCTGTAGTGAATCCAAGTAACATAGTCGGCATTCACTGCTGCAAACACAAATGAGCTGTCATAATCCAGGTTCACATCTCCTTCCTTAATGGCTCTGATGGAGGCAGGGCCACACTGATATATGCCTGTATTAGAGAGAGGGAGAAGTGAAATGACTGCCTATTGTGAAAGAACACAAATCCTCATGCTGACAGCAAGAGGGAGAGGTAGTCACTCCAAAGACATGCTTGGTTTAAGTGCATAATGGTAACAGCATGTCCAGAGATTCCACATGCATTTTCCGTCGAAAGGTAGGAGCACAGAGGCAGTTGTAAGGCTAATAAGGTGCACAGAGCGCTAACAGTTCTTATGATGTGTGCTGTGAGAAACGTTATAGCCCTCCAAAGCTTGCAAGGCTCTATGCTAAGCTGTCTAGTGAAAGGAGAGGAGAGGATGGGAGTTGAATCTGAAGTACAATCAGACTTATGATATGTGAGTCATCAATGCTGTATGTGCGTTGAGAAGAACCAGGAAGCTAAACTTGGTAAACTTAGTAATGGGGAATGAGAAGCAGTTTATCTGGAGTTTGATGGGTTTAAAATGGTCAAATAAATGAATCTTTTGATGGAGGTCATCAAACTAGATCAATGAAGTTGTGTCCGTATTAGTTAATAAAACAGAGCCAAAGTGTGAACCCAAGTGCTGGCCATTGGTCATCCGTGCTGTTTATTTGCTAGCAAGCATCTTAGTGTGGTTTTTTTCCCCTCTTGTCAATGAGTGATCTTTTGGACAGTGGCTGTGAAGAATTCAGGGAATGGGACAGACCAGGTTTTGTTCCCAGCAGGCTGTGCTATTATTTTGGTCTGGGAGGGGGAGTTCAGTGCTGTGAACAAAAGCCAATTTATGTCACTTGATTTCAGAACCAGAGAACAGTTTGGGGCTTCTTTCCTGTAGCTTTGTACTTATATGCCATGTTGTTACATGCCACAGGGACATCATATGAAGTATCTTCCTACTCATTCCGGTATGTCCTGTGAAATATAGGGGCATATTTTATTTTCTGTTGGAAATTGTTTGACTCAACCTTGTGACTATAAGCTCTAAAATCTTTACTTAGTGTCTTACTTTGCCAAGAGTGTGTCCTGGCAGCCAAGAGGGCCAACCATGTCCTGGGGTGCATTAAGCACTGCATCACTAGTTGGTCGCGGGAGGTGATTGTCCCGCTCTACTCCGCACTGGTGCGATCCCACCTTGAGTACTGTGTGCAGTTTTGGGTGCCACAGTATAAAAAGGATATAAAGCTACCGGAGAATGTCCAGAGGAGGGACACAAAGTTGATGAAGGGTTTAGAGGGGAAGCTGTATGAGGAGCAGCTAACATCACTTGGTCTGTTCAGCCTTGAGGAGACTGAGGGGAGACCTCATCACGATCTACAGCTTCCTCACAAGGGGAGGAGGAGAAGGAGGTGCTGATCTCTTCTCTCTGATGACCAATGATAGGATGAGGGGGAATGGCAGGAAGGTGCTCCAGGGGATGTTTAGGTTGGATATTAGGAAGAGGTTCTTCACCGAGAGGGTGTTGGAGCACTGGAACAGGCTCCCATGGAAGTAGTCATGGCACCAAGCCTGACAGTATTCAAGAAGCTGTTGGACAATGCCCTCAGTCATGTGGTGTGAATCTTGGGGTTGTCCTGTGCAGGGACAGGAGTTGGACTTGATGATCCTTGTGGGTCCCTTCCAACGCAGGACCTTCTATGATTCTATGATACTAAAAGGGGTTTTAATTTGTGTTGCTGCTATATCTGTCCAATGCAAGCCAGTAAATGTGTTTAATGCCAGCAATATGCCCTTGCAGCAAGGAAGGCCAGCAACACCCAGGGCTGCATCAGGAAGACATTGTCAGCAGGTCAAGGGACATGATCCTTTCTTTCAGCTCAGCACTGATGAGACCACATCTGGAGTGCTGTGTCCAATTCTGGTCTCCTTGTACAAGAAAGATATGGGCATATGAAAACAAGTCCTGAAAAGGGCCACAAAAATGATTAAGGGATGAAAACTAAAATTGTTTAACCTGGAGAAGGGAAGGCTTGGGGGAATCTTATCAATGTGTATAAATACCTGATGGGAAGGTGTAAAGAGGACAGAATCAGATATCAGTGATATCCAGTGAAAGGGCAAATGGCAGTGGGCACAAACTGAAACACAGAAAATTCCATAAGAAAAAAACCCTTTTCTATCAGCGTAGTCAAACTCTGCAACAGTTTGTCCAGAGAGCTTGTGGAGTCTCCATCCTATGAAATATCCAAAACCTAACTGGACATGGTCCTGACAAACCTGTTCTAATTGACCCTGTGCTGAGCAGGGGGTTGGAATAATCAAACTCTAAAGGTCCCTTCCAACCTTAGTTAGTCTATGTCCTTTTATGAATCTGTGTAATGTTAGGAGCTAAGACATGCAAGGGTGAGAATAGGGAATTTTAAATTTGCTGGCTTTTGTGGAGGCAGAAGATCAAAAAAAGTAAGAATTTGCATGCTTGTAGGCAATCCGGACGCTGACAGAAAAGCAACCTGCTGGAAATTGATGTGGGTATAGTTTTTCTTGTGCACCTGAGTTAATGCTACATCTACAGGGAGTAGATCAAAGAGAGTTGTCATGAAGTTTCAGTAGCAGTCTTTAGGGGTAACAGTATCTACAGCTTTTTATATTTAAAACAGTGGTACCTTTGCTTCTTTCCTGGGGTGTTGCGTCCAGAACCTGCCATCCATCATAAAAAGAGCCAAGATCTCTTCTAATGAACCAGCTTTCATTCCAGACATGGAAATTCCTGTAAGGGAGGTAGAATAGGGAATTCTTGATTCATACAATTAATTTTATAGTGAAAGATTTGATACATTTCTGGTGCAATGCAAGAAATAACCCTAGTCAAGTGAATGAAAACTCCTCTGTGGAGAGACCAGCTGCTGGCTCCTTTCTTGAGTACCTCTTTCTCCTTCTTTGCCAGCTTTTTGTGTTCAGGTCTTTGGGAAATGTTGGGATGTTACGGAAAAAAAAACCAAAACCAAACCACATTAAAAGGAAAATAATTCACTGCAGAGTTGAGTATTCAATTCTGCACAGTCCAGAGCAACATACTGTACAGCCAGAGCTCTCCTGTGCACATTGCTATCTATTGGTATTTAATTCACAGTTGCTTTTGACTTCATGTCACCCTTGTCCTGTTCAGTCTTCATGGTATAAGATGCTTGGTGGCAGAAACGCTGATGCATGCAGTATAGCACGCATGCACAGTATGATAGTTTCTGTGCAATTGTTTGTCAAAAGCGTAATTTTTAACAGCTTCTCAGAGGTGAAGGAAACGGCATGCTTTTCCTAAGGGATGGGATGGAATTTTTCTCAGCTGCATTAAACATAGTACCTTTACTTTAGTAACCTCTCAGTATTATGCAAGGGATGTATAATGGTAATCATGAAAGACTTGGACAATCAACAGCAAGTAGCACAGGAGCTGGGTCTGAAACTCATGGGCTTCTGAGAGTGCTCAGCTCTAGGAATCGAGGGACATGCTGATATCGTTTTTCGGCAAGAGGTTAATCACTCTTCAGCTTTATTTTAAAAAAATTACACTTTCAGTAGAAACAAAATGAGCAGTTATATTTTCAAATTATACGTTGAATAGCAATGATTCAAAGTATCTCCTCTGTTAATTCTTCAGAATGATGAAACTGACTACATATTGCATTTCTGAACACTGTTGATTCTTTGCTATGGGGTTTTATATCACTGTGAGCATGAGGTTGGGGTGATTTTTCAGGAGAAGATTCTAGATCTTTTAATTAGAGGAGAATATAACAGAAGAAATATTAAGAAAAAAAATATATTTACCACACACTGTCTTCAGTCAAGGGCAGGGTCTTTCCGGAAATGTCAATGTACTTATCAATACTCAGATTTATATTCCTGTCATGGGCAGAGTTGAAGTTTGTAATAACACGAGTAGGTATTCCCAAGGATCTCAGAACTGCAATATGGAATACCATAAAAGTGCTGTAAACCTTTTTTACAGACATTTAGAAAGTATTTTTCTGTGGGGAAACAAACCCTCAGAAACTTCCCTCTCAGAAATGATGCAAGTCACAGTCATTGTGCACAATTGCTTAGAAGACAGTTCCACTCACATGGCATTCTTAGCTGCCATGCTCTTTTAAGAAGAGTTAGATTCACCCATTTATTTTAATCCTTCATTCTTCATCCTGTTCTCTCTCCCATTTTCTCCCTGTGTTTGTTTCTCTGTTACCTGCTTCTTTTTCTTCTTCCTCTAAGGCATACCTCTCGATTGCATTATTTTTCCTTTGTATTTTCCCCAAAGTGACTCTTGTCTCTCAGAGCAGCTCTGAATGTAAACTGCTAGGTTGAAATGCTTTTCCTGACTTGCAGCTCCCTTTACATGTCCTCAGAATTGTGGTTTGGCTTTGTGTCACCTGTAGGTAAGACACAACAGTAGAAAACTGACATTGTGAGGAGACATACTTAGAAGAGCACTGGGTTTCTCTGAATCCTAGCTTTGAAACAGGAAACCTTGTTCTTTTCACCAGCGCAGCCTGGCAAATCACTTTGCATTTTGTTTGATGACTCACAAAATTGGGGTTCAGTATTGCAACCTATGTCTGTTTAAAATGGAAGAAAATAACCCTTTGTGCGTGGAGAGCATAGGTTCTTCACTCTCTCTGTCAAAGCTGAAACAGCTTCAACAATAATGTCACAAAATTCCAACTACAGAAATTCTACTAAGCTTCCTTTCTGATAGCATTCTTCATCCCTTCATGTATACCTGTGCACATTACTCCTGCAAAGACCCAGCACTGGCCATACCGGACAGGTTTGTATCTCCCCCTGTACCACTTTCGAAGGATGGTCACACTTCCACTCCACTGCAAGGGGTTGGTTCCTGAGCAGTACTTTCCATTCCATTTCCCTTCCACTACTCCTTTTTCATCATTGCTGTTAACCTGAAAGAGTCCTTCTCATGAGAAATTAAAATATTTACAGAAAAAAGGGAGAGAGGGAAATAGGCAGAAATGACCCTGTTTGTACCACTGTTCTCATTGGTTGACTGGGGGGACATAGTATTTGAATCTTAGAATTTTGTCTGCTCAAGTGCAACAGTTAGATCAAACCCAGATCAGATTGTAGAGTCTGATGATTCAAAACTGCCTTGCTTTTCAGTACAAATGTTCCTAAATGTACTGACTGCCAGCCTATTTAAATTTTCTCTGTTTCATTAATTAATTTCACCTCCTTGTATGTCATTATACTGTTACACAGTGTATTCAGTGTTGGTTCACATTCTCAAGTGATTTATATAAAGTGATTTTATATTTATATGTGCTTAAGAAGCACATATTTTCTCTGAATATGCATTTGTTGCAAATGGGCATATAGTACATATAGCTTGCTCAGACTTGTTAGATGAGCTTGCATATATTTGTGCACATCCATTTTAGAGGCCTGTTTAAGTGTCATGTATAGTTGTACAGAAAACAGTAAGTTCTTTTAAAATATTTTTTCTTAAGTATTTGTCCTTTTAGTAATTTTGTACATCTAAGTAGAGTTATTTACTTCATATTGAAGTTGAAATTGCCTAAAGTGAGTGCTGTCTAAAAGGGTGAAAAGATCACAGCTATAAAGGAAGAATCTTAGATAAGGAATGTAATAAGGCATGTATTATTTATAAAATGGAAAACTTTTCACTTGCTCAGTTGTGAATTTATCTGTGAAGAGGGGGGTGTGGGGGGTGTTGAGAAGATGTAACTATTTGTTGGAGGAAATGCATACAGGCTTCACTGAATGAAACATTGAGGCATTCACAATAAAGTATTGGGCTTTTTGTTAGTAGGTGCATTGTACAGCTGTAACTAATTGATCACTTTACCATAGCGCTGATAACCCTGCTCACATAGACAGGATTGTTACGGTTGGATACATCAACAGCTGGATCTTGGCGGTGGTTCAGGCTTCGATCCAGTATAGCCAGAGAGATATCAAGGATGTCCTCTTCAAACTGAAATCAAACCAAGCATTATATTAAAGGCTAATGTCACAAATAAACCCAAGGATAAACTCCCCACCTATTTTTCTTCTCCTAGCACAATAGGATCATGTTGGTAATATAGGCATTTTCTGTACTGTTAAAGAAAATAGGGCCAAGAAGAAAGCATAAGCACTAGGCTGCTGACTCTCCATAGTATTTTAAAGAGAGCATGATCATGAGCATGGTTTGGGGCCATAACTACTAGCATTCACAAAGACATTACGTGGCCTGGTGGAACAGACAAGACCACTTCAGGTCTGGCTTGGCAGGCTTCGCACCTTCCCACATCCTGTCATGCCCCTGCATGTACCCTTCTGTTATGAAAGCTTCACTCTGATGGGCTGCCTTCACCTTAGATCAGATGATCTGAACTGAAAGAAACCCACAAAAATAATTATTGCGTACTAGGGTCACAGAGACACTGTGTTGGACCCAGAGAATGCCAGAGTACTATGCTGTATGGATGTGGTCAGTCAAGGATGCCAATTGACCTCTGAGAAAGAAAGGAGATCTGGCCTTGTTTCATTTATTAATGTAAAAGTAGCCACAGTGATCAGGAGGATTAATACAAATGCTGTCTGTGCAACTTCTGGTGCAATTGTAAGGCATGAAGTAGTCAGAAATGGTTTTGGCCCAACAAGTTGCAGGATAACTATGTGACTGCAGATGGGATGTAGTTATGACTGTATTTGTTATGCTTAGAAGGCCAAACTGATTTTCAAAAATTCCAACCTGAGTTGTTTCAGTTGAGTAGATTTGGGATATCCTTTTAGAGTCTTCCGCACTATTACTGAAGAAACTGTGTAAATTTTTAGATGTACTAGCCTCACAATACCTAGAGGTTAATATTGGAATGGCTTCCTTTGCCCTTTACAAGGGTCATGAAACAAGCAGAATTTCAGCAGTTTGTGTAATAGGCAAAAGAAAACTAAAATTGTGCTTTGTTTCTTTTATTTCTGTATTAGCACATGCCAGATGGGAAATGATTGTGATGCTGCTGTAATGTATTGATGAACGAGACATATATCTGTAAGAAAATCATAAGTGAGAGGAATACTGAACTCTTATACTATGGGGAAATGATTCTCTCTCCTCAAGATCCTATTTACCCATTGTTCTTACTTTCAAAGTTCTGGGATAGGTGATGCTGTTTACCTGTCCATAGTTCCAAGCTTCTTGTTGAATATGTTTTTCCAGTCCCTGAAATATGATTCCGCTGTCATTCAGGACATACTCCTGTCGTTCCTTTTCATTAGCCATAAAGACATCATCATCTAGAAGCAGAATGAGATATGCTGGCTGAAAGGAAAGTTGTTTTGCTGTAACTGAAAATCTCACTTCAAGGGGAGTTCTAGGGAACAGGTCAGACTGTCCATGCATTCAGGGTTAGGACTCCCTGCTATACCTTTGTAATCATTTAGAGAGTGAATAAAATAAGCATGAAGTTCCTTTGAGGGGAACTGACTGCTCCTGTCCCTTCACTAATCTCAGGATGGGTCTCACTGGTAGATATTCATTGGTTTACAACTGAGCACAAGTATCAGTGGGAAAAAAATACAGAATAAATATTTGGAATATTTTCTACCTCTGATTTCTTATTCTGCAGGCAAGAGGCTGGATCTTTGATGCATTGCCACACTGAAGAAGGGGAAAAAACTTGGTAGTTGATGTTGAGCAAAAAAATATTTTTGTAGCTGTGACTGTCAGGTACATGCTTTTACTGTGACACCCAGATTTCCTGACTGAAACAATGAGTTACTTGAAGGACATGATACATCAAAACCTACTTGGACACCAGGGATTGAAGAGTAGCACAAACTGGCCCAGGATTGTTGAAGAGACCTTGTTCCCAGAAGCAATCTGGAGTCTGAGTTTGTATCGCCCAATGACAGCGTCGGCTGGGCTGAATATTGTGAGGTTCATGCAGCCAGGCTCACTGGGCTCTCGGGTTGCACTCCACCCACTGGCACCCTCCTCAGAAAGATTAAACATGGCCTCGGTTTTCTGTGATTCTGCTGGAGATGGTCCTGTCAGAGGGAACAGGGACAGCAATTCTGAATGACAGCTGTGGGTGATGATCTCAATTCCTTTTTTTTTTTTTTTTTTTTTAAATGGCTGCATTGAAAGGTTGTGGCTTATCAGATCAAATGCTTATTCAGTGTAAAGTAGCTGCACGCCAATCCATAGAATCAATTGCACTATGCAGCCCTCTGTGTTATGCATGCAACCCAGTAAAGGTGAGTATACCCGTAATCATTCTAGACAAGTGAGGAGTTCAAAAATATGTAGGCAGGATGGGCCACACATTTTAATACACATTTCCTTAAGAGTTAGCAGCTGCCTGCAGATTTTTTTGGAGAAGCCTTTGGGGAAGATACAGATAGGAGTCTTACGAATGGGGTCATGTAGACTGTTCCAGCAATAGAGAATACATGAAGTTATTCAAGGGAATTTTAAACAGGTGAAGTAGAGAGTCAGGAGAGGAGACAAGTGGGGGTGATGGTCTGTGAGAGTCAGAGTTGCAAAATGTTCATGGACCACGGCATGAAGACAACTTGCAGTATTACAGGAGGTCCTTAGAAGGAGAGAGTTAGGCTTGTTTTTAGAATGAGGATGGGCCCTATCTTTCTATTAATTATTACCTTAACTGTCTATTGTCTTAAGGTACAGACTGAACTTTAAAATGGGAGCTCCTGAGTCTAAAAGAGCAATGAATCCTGAATGGTACAGGACAAGGCTTAATGATTCAGGAATGGACCACATAGAGCTGTAAGGCACTACTTTTTTTGGAGCTGGAGTGATTCGGATGCGAGGTGAGTGCCATGGGGAAATTACCTGTGCTTGCAATAAAGGTGAAGTTGTCCCCACATTGTACGGTTGTCTGGAGGTTCAGAGTCATGTTGAAGGCCTGTCCTCTCCTCAGAATTACTTCTGTGCTGCTGTAATCAGAGGTATGGTGTGCAGCTTTATTTAGTTTGGATTGCCAATTGACATTTGCTATTTTCAGGGCTTGAAAGACACAAGGCAAGTTAATTAAAAACATTGTTCCTTCAAACTTGTGCATCTCTTCAGCTTGTCTAATGTAGTAATTTCATTATATTTATATATAGCTGGAGTTATATGCTCTAGGAAAACAAAATTACACTATCGTCTATTAAAATTGCAAAATAACAACTTAGAGGAACAGCTAAAATATCTTTTCTGCAGGTATCTCTCAGAGACAGAAAAACCACCCATTCAGAGAATTCGTCTTCGATTAAAAAAAAAATATATATATATCAAAGCCCTATTCTATTTAGATAAGACTCTGTTAAAGTTTGAAGAGACTGTTCAATGCCACCATGTTCCTGCTCTTTTTCTGTGAGGATCTCTAGTTCCCAGAATGCTTTATATGTATAGAAAAAAGTATTAAAACTCTCATGAGCAAGTGCATGCCTGATCCTGGAAACACTGTATGACAGATGATGAATAGAAAGCTAGTATCTTCATTGTCAAACTTGAACATTATTTTCTCATGTATCTTGTATCTCAGTTAATTTACAGTCTTGTTGCTTGAAACTGCATGTTATTTCACACTCTGTTGGGAAAAGATAACCAGCAAAGGACAGATGGTAGGATTAGGAGTGGCGTATCTTGAGGCAGTGCTATATTCTAGCTCTAGAATAGTTGCTCTATTCCATAATGATAAGTTACACACTATTGAAAACGGGACACTGAAGCACAGATTACAAAAGCTTTCAACCTTTCTTGTTGCTCAATCAACTAAAACGACACCCCCCCCCCCCCCCAAACAGAAAAAACAAAGAAGAAAAAATACAGATCCCTCTATAAACATGTGTTTGAGAAGTGCCTTTCCCCAGTATGATATTCCAGAGGAATTTCACTTGAAGTAAATTTCCTGCCACGACTAAAACATGTTAATCCTTTGCAGACTAATGGTGCTGTAAGCAACCCTTCCATCATTCCACTGAACTAAAATACAGGACTTGGTTTAGCACCACCTTGAATTGCTTTAAATGAGGTTTGTATCTGAGGGAATCTATAGAATAGAGAGGGTGGGATTTGAGTTTTCTGCTGTGCTTGCAGCACAGAATTATATTCTGTGAAGTCTTGATGTAGTCATAATTGTATTCATTTTTCAGCTTTTTGGAAGAAACATGAATGTTCACATGCAGTTCTGAGGCTGCAGTAAGGACCTGGAGCTGGTTGCTTTCCTGTAGTCTGTGAGTATAAACATATATGAGTATTTTCAGTTAAGTGAAGGGTCTTTTTTTCAGATATGTCACCTGGGGAAAAAAAAAATCCATTCATAGGAGTGTAGTGTTTGAGTCATGTGATGTAAAATATCTAGAAAGTTTCTTGCTTGCATCATTACTTTATTTGCCTGACTTAAATACATTTAATTGAAAAGGACCTACTGAAAACAGCATTCCTAACATCAAGTCCTCTAATTTAAGAGTGAATTAGAATGTGTTTCTGAAGGGCACTTGGGGTCAAAGTTTGAAAAAAAAGTTAGCCTTGCAATACATTTTACCCATGTATATCCTACTACTGTGTATCCTGAACTGTGCAAGTTAAATGTCCAGGCTCTCCGGGGCGGGGAGCATAGGCGTCATTAGTTGTGCAGTGATGCAGATAACTAAGAGCATTTTGTATGTCTGCAAATAAAAATGTAGTGCATGTAGGATTTAATAGCAGCTGAGCCATGGGTTTGATACTAGTGTGACTGGCATTTGAGGACCTAAACAGTGCTGCTAAGACAAAGACAAGATGTACAACAGAGTAAGAGGGGAATCTGGAGAAGTATGAAAGATAAAGAAGGAAGTGGCTAGCATTGGTTAGCTCTAAAAATTTACTGCATTAATAGTTTGGTTTGCCTTGCAAAGTCCATGGTTACACAGGTGTTTCTAGTGAATATGTGCAGATCAGCAAAAAATAGTTTATATATGGGGCAAGAGCACAGTAAAGCCTGATACCAGTCTTTTGTCTATGTGTACTTCAAATTTCTTGTTTTGTTCTTCACAGTTTCAATTTAAATCTTATAATTTCTTTTTGCACTTTCAGTATCTCTCTGTTGGAAAAAACATATTTTCAATAATCCTATCACTATACAATTTGACAAACTTCTAAAAATTTATTTGGGTGTTATCCTCTAATGGCTAGACACTGGGAGCATGCTCATAAGCAAAAGTCTGCAGAATCGGTGATCACTGCTGAAAATGCTGATCATTATGCATACAGGGTCCCAGATGCATCTGATAGAAAGCTGAAGGTATAACAGGAAAAAATCCTTAGGCTAAATCGTAGACTCTGTGTGCGTGTATTACATGACACATCTTTCTAACTAGGTATCTTTCCAGTCAGCATGAGAATGAGAGAAAGTGCAATATAATACATTTCTATATTATATATATATATATTACATTATATTACACTGTGATTGTACTTCAGTAAAGCAGCACACAAGCTAACATAGCTGCTCTGTAGGGAGGTGACCATGGGAGTCCAGAGGCCATCAAGTGACCTGTCTGAAGCTGGCCATCAGTTTGATATCAGAGATAGATTAGAGCCTGGGGCTTCTATGTGGCAGTTTGATGCCCAAATCACTAGCCAACAGCATTGATTAGGTGGCTGCAAAAGCACTGTATAGAGGAGTTAATGGATATGATAGAAAAATACTTTCTTACTCTATTTTTCTATGTTGCAGGAAAAAATAATATGATCAAGACCCATGACATTTAAAAAAAAATCAATTCTAGTAGAATAACTCATAAATGCATTTAATCTAAAAAGAGTTAAATTTCCAAGAGAACAAATAGATGCAATTCATCCTGTTTCCAAAGCAAATGTCACCCATCTGTATTGGTCTGGAGCAATCAGGCTGTTTTTTCACTTACCCGCCATAAGGTTTCTTTCTCCTGTTCCGCACTTGTGTGTACTTCAGGTTATAGATAAAAAAGTGTGCAAGAACAACCTGAATCCTCTTCAACCAGTATGAATAACGAAAGGCTTAGGACTGGACTTCACTACATAAGCTAGAGTTTATACAAGCTGGGTGTGACCTGTGGTTGCAAGTTACTGTTTTTGTAGTAATGTCCAACGTGAGCATCTACTTATGGCTGCTTTAATTGCACAATCTTGAATCTAATTATGCTTATTTAAAACTGGTGAATGGCTAAGGAAGGACGATAAATACTTAACTACTAAGAGGGGAAAACATACCCAATTGGATCTAATGAAGGAAATACAGTCTTAAGCAGACAGAAGAAACATAATTTTGGATGGTTTGGGTTGTGTCAGTTTTGGTTTTTGGACACTGCCTGTACAGAGGGCAGGTGTAGAAAAATACACGTATCATACAACATGGATGTATGGGACATGGAGTAATCTAAGTAGATTTGTAATTTATTAGTGTTACTGTCAGTAGAATCATGACTTTGCATAGCATTTTTTTTTTTTTTTAAGTCAGATGCACTTTGACATAACTGCATATAATTAATTCTTTCTTGGAAGCATACACAGTTGTGACGTTCTCATTATCTGTTCCTGACGTGGTTACCTATAATATTCATTTCTTACGTAAGAAGCAGTACATCCCACTGAGAGCGTATTGTTATCCAGTGAACTGTGCATCAGGTATTTTTATTAAGTACAGAGGAGTGTTTAATGGCTGCCTCTGCTTTTAATAATTTTTCTTTCTAGTTTGGCGTTCATAATACATGTGCATAGTTTCTCCATAGCTATTTGGCATGGCATTTTGAGTTGGGCCCTGGAGGAAGCTACAGAGCTGTTCTGGTGAGAGCACTGCCCACTCTAATTACAGACACTCTCTTCTCCACTCTTGAAAATCCCTCATGCTCTCTCCTCCCTCATCCTGGGTCACAACTTACCTAGAAATGTGCCCTGACAATTTGCATGCTGTTCTGAATGTTCAATGGACAGTGACTGAGGAGTAAGGGGTGTAAGGGGAGAACGGGTGATCCATCATTTTTCTCACCTCTACACTTCTACATTGTGCCTTTTTTGTCTGTTGCTGTTTTGTGTTTTATTTCCACATTCATATCAAGATTGCTGGCAACCAAAAAGGCAAATGAATTACCTACAGCTTAATTTTATTTTTTAAAAAGGAATCTAACATTTTACTATGGTTTCTTGAGTATTTTTTTCAGTAAGAATTTGTGATCATAGACTAGTTTGGATTTGAATGGACCTTTAAAGGTCATCTAGTCCAATCCCCTGGCAATGAGCAGAGACATCTTCAACTAGAGCAGCTTGCTCAGAGCCCCATCCAACCTAACCTTGAATATTTCCAAGGATGGGGCTTCTACTACTTCTCTGGGCAACCAATGCTTCACCACCCTCATTGTCAAAAATTTCTTCTTTATGTCTAGTCTATATCTACCATCTTTCAGTTTAAAACCATTACACCTTGTCTTATCACAGCAGGCCCTGCTAAAAAAGTTTTTCCCCATCTTTCTTATAGGCTCCCTTTAAGTATTGAAAAGCCACAATACGATAAGATCTCCCCAGAGCCTTCTCTTCTCTAGGCTGAACCAGCCAACTGTCTCAGCCTGTCTTCATGGGAGAGGCAGAGCTCCATCCTTCTGATCATTTTTGTAGCCCTCCTCTGGACCTGCTCCAACAGGACCATGTTTTTCTTGTGCTGAGGGCCCCAGAGCTGGATGAACTACTGCAGGTGGGGTCTCACCAGAGCGGAGCAGAGGGGCAGAATCCCCTCCCCAGCCTGCTGGCCATGCTTCTTTTGATGCAGCCCAGGACATGGTTGGCTGTCTGAGCTGCCAGCGCACATTTGTCCGTGTCCCTCTTCTCATCTGCCAGTCCCCCCAAGTCATTCTCGCAGGGCCGCTCTCAATCCCTTCATCCCCCAGCCTGTATTGATACCGGGGGTTGCTCCGACACAGGTGCAGGACCTTGCATTTGTCCTTGTTGAACCTCATGAAGTTCACCTGGGCCCACCTCTCTAGCTTGTCCAGGTCCCTCTGGATGGCCTCCTGTCCCTCAGGTGTGTCCACCGCACCACCCAGCTTGGTGTTATCCCCAAACTTGCTGAGGGTGCACTCAATCCCAGTGTCTATATCATTGATGACGATGTTAAGGAGTACTGGATGCATCATGTCTGGATGCATCAGAGTCTTTGAAATATTATCATCTGTAAGGCAAAAGATGCCTATATCAAACTCCTGATAGCTCTGTGGATCAAAATTGTGGCCTTTATTAATTCTACTTTAAACATTTTATAAGTCTGACAACAAATCTAAATCTTCAGGCTTGGTAAAGCTGTTTGTACACCATTATTACCTCACACCATATTTCTGAAGTGTGGCCAGGTGGTTACTATGCCCCATCAGTCATTAGCTTTCATAGCAGTTCTTGGAGAGGCTACATTGCCTGCAGTAATAGCAAATCTTTAAGTGCGTGGAAGTACATTTGAAAGTGTGTTTCAGGTGAGACCTTGTCCCTGGCAGTGTTAGGATCGGGAACCCACAAGAGTCATCTGTATACAAACACTGTGACAGAGGTGTGGAGTAGGGCCTGCCTGTGAATGAGTTGCATTGGGAAGGTTTGAAGACAAATGTGTTCCTTGTCTCCAGTGACTTTACGTTGGTAGGCAAAAAGTATTAGTTACCTTGTGTTGCTGGACTTCCATATTAACGCAAGACTCTCCCCCTGCTTCATGGTGCTTGGGGCTCTGGGACGCTACATCAGAATTGACTTACTGATTTCAACATGTACATGTGTGGTCCGCTCTGTGACAGGCGTATACCCACAGACTACAGAAATATTGTTGTCAGGGACCCCAAACATTACTTTTTCCAGCCTTTGTAGTCTTTTTTCCTCTCAATTCACAGAGTTATAGATGTCATGAACAATAGAGGAAATGTTCTAGTTTTTTAAGTAAGAAGCTTGTGAAATGAAGGACAAAGAACTTCCCTCAGTCTTGTGATTTTTCATAATATTTCCATGGAATGTACAATTCATTACAAAAGAATAGTTATATGAATAGTTTTTATTTATTGCTGACAATTAGAACGTGGTCACAAAGAGACTGTATTAATTAACTTACGGAAAAGCCAAAACTGGGAGCGTAACACAATGAGAATTGATATAACAGTGAAACTATTTCTACAAGGAAAGGGCTTAATTTTTCTAGACAAGAGGACAAAAAAAAATACAATTAGAGATTAAATAATTAAGCACTGTGAAAGCAGGAGACTTAATTCTATTGCAGTGTAAGAGGTCACCAAATTTGTGGAGAGTTTCTTGCTGTCATCTCTGCTCCTATACAGAGGAGAATGTCGTGCCATGTTAATGCTGAAAGAGGAGATTGTTTCCATCACATTAGGCAGGTGCTACTGCAATGGTTACAAATCCCTTAACATGAGAAAATTTGTCACAAGAGAAGTCTACTTGGAGCTGTAAGGGCCCAGTCCTCCGAGGTGTGAATTCAAAATAAATTTTTGATCTCTCCCTCGGTGCCAGTCGTGCCAGACTAAAAAAAAAAAAAAAAAAAAAGAAAACAAAATGCAAAGAAAAAGTCAATTAATTCAGGCTTGCATTGTCTTTCCTTTGGATTACCAAGAAACAGAACTGCACGATAGCTAGGGCACCAACAGTTACTTGAGACCCAGCCTTGTTTTTTGAGAATTACTTCGGGTTTGAGGCATTGTGTAGACTAAGAAATGAGAAAAGATAGTGCCATTTTCATTTACTCTTGAATAGACTGATGGAAATGAGAAGTGCTGTCATACCAGCATGTTAGGGCTGGTTACAAGTTTGCATAGTCAACACAAACTCAGAATAGGAAAACTCTGATGTCAAAGAGCATTGCTCTGTCCAATGCCTGCTTGGTTCATATCCATTTTGGCAGTAATATGATTTTTCTCATGGCCAGGGTACTTTTGGCCTAAATCAGCTTAGTCTTTCACTGGAATAATGTTTTCCATAGTTTTATGGATTATTATCTCCAAATATTTCCAGAACCACAGCAAGTCAGGCTGCTATTATAATAAAAGAAGCTTTAGGAAATATGATCTACTGAACACTGAGTTAATCCATAATGCAGCAGAGTCCAGAGGAATAGAAAAAAGTAATAGACTATTTTGCTCTTATGTTTTGAAAAGGCATGCTTTTCTTCTACTTTAAAGGAGAACAGAGCAACTTCATGTTTGGGTTGAAATGAAGGGAGTGAAGGGAGCTATGGTAGTCTCTTATTTGTTTGCTTTAGCTCAGACTTATTTTTGTAGTATTAGAGTACTGTATATAAAAATAGAAACACAAAGAAGAAATATCAGAGAGAAAAAAAGAACTGGATGTGCCCATTTCTTCTTTCCTGGGAAAGCAATGTTAGCAGTTTTTAGTTGTTGAAGAAGTTCCTACGTGGGAAGAAAAATATACATGATTGAGAAATCATAATATCTCAATATATATTTGGTGGAATTTTTATTTTCATAAATTAAATATGAAAAAGACAATTCAACCATGGGCTTTTCTTATTGAGAAATTAGACATGCTATTGGTCATGTTAGAAGCACTGAGTAAATGCTACAGCTTTCACTTACTGTATCTTGACTTGTTGATTCATCAAAGTCACTCGTAGTACACACCCGTTCACAGGTTCAGGGAGGGGATTGGCATATGAGATCTCTAGAGTAACCGCTTTGTTCACTACAACGCGCCGAGGAATCTAAATGACAAAGACACATTTCTGATCATTCACCGTTTCACAGTTTTCAGTGTAAACATCTCTCATATTTGAGGATAAATGAGATACTGGTAGGAGCAGAGAAATTTGACATTTGGTATGCCTTTCCTAATACTTGCAGCTGGATTTGAATTAGCTAAACACTGCTGCCAAGCTGTATGCAGTATTTTGTGCACAATTTCAGTGAAACAGAGCCCTGACTATACTATACGGACGCATCTCATTAAACCTGTCTGATCTTTGGGTTGCTGAGTGGCTTTTTTTTTGGCACATCATTGATTAGGATTAAAGTGTTAAAACAATATAAACTGACCCTAACATATATTAGAATTAAGGACTTAAATCTGTATATTTGGAGTAGGCAATGTTGTTTAAAGGCAGCACAAGCACTTGCCAGTAACTAGAACACAGATGAAGTGAAAGCAAGTTCTGTGAACATAAAGCAGTGGCACGTGACTGGGAAAGAAAGAAGGTAACAGAGCTGTTCTGAAGAACAGGGGGCAGATTCAGGCAAAGATTCAAAACTGGTCTCTTGCATGCTTACTTTCTGAATTTAAGTAGGCAGAATTTTAGAGCACTATCTGAAATTGCAGCCTAAATTAATGTATTTATCCCCAAATTCTCAACTTAAGATTTGAGGTCCAGAAAGACTCTTTAGTTCTTTCTGTCTGTTAGGACATCAGGGAGAGAATTTTTTACCTTAATGATAATGTTTGGGTCCTCTAAAATGATTGTCTTCTCCACCAGTAACTTTACCCCATGCATGTGCATGACTTCACACAAGGCAGTAACTTGGATCCTTTTGTCAGTAGTCAGATATTTTCCATAGTAAGAATAAGGGATCTTTAACCGGATATGTTTCTCTGGAATTCAAACGTATATTTAGGAACTGTTACATTCTCAAAGAATGCTAAAGAAAAGAGAGAGTTATTGTGACAGTTTCTGAAATTGTTGAAGAGAAAGATAAGATAGCTGGAGTCTGTTTATATTTCTTCCTTGTGAGACTGCTTGTGTATCTCCCTCTTCTGGTGATCCTTTTCTACTTTGACTCGTTTGACTCTTACAATTTTGAATAGAGGATTTTGGACTGAAACTGAGGGGATCTGCTTATCTGCATTTCACAGGAGTCCTGTCCCTTTGTATTTCTTATAATTAGAGGTGTAACCATTTGTATCTATTCCCTCCTTATATCCTATTTCTTTTACCTCAGTCAAAAGAAAGTTTGGGTCAAGTTTCACAGAGATCCTTTTCAAGTGACCTGGTCAGCTGCTTATTGCAGTCCTACAACGTTTCTGCTGTGTATGGAAAAAATGTTTATTTTTGTAGCCCCTGTGGATGAAAAAAACCTCTATAATTTTAACAGCCCTGACTCTTCAAAAGAGAGACAGAGAGTTTCACTGTAAATTTTAACCTTTGTCGTAGTTAATTTCTATTAAAGTGTTGCCTGTTGAGTGCCAGAAAGACTTTTTCTATTTGTTAAAAGAGTAAGATGTGTTCCTATACATGTAATAATCACCGCAGACAGATAGATACACATACACATGCATATATAAACACACATATATATAGTGTTGCTTCTGGATCTATAACAAAAATGTAGCCTTCTATATAACATTCCATGAGACCTTAAATTCCTGGTTGAATTAGTGAAAGCTTTCAGAGGAAAAAAAAAAATCTTGTAAAATGTAGTCATAAACAACGCTATTAAGAGATGGAACAAGCAAATGCACTACAAGGCTGACATAGAATCATAGAATCATAGAATTGT
>JMFS01050170.1:0-22667 GCA_000699545.1 Podiceps cristatus
ATTTTATTTTTTTTGCCTGGTGTGTATGGGAATGCATTCATTATTTGTACAAGTAGTGTCAGATCCGGTCTGGTATATATAAAGATTTTGAAATCTTTGTATATACCAGGTTTTAAACATCATGGCAACAAGTTACATGGATTAATTGGTCATTGGGCAAAAAATGAGATCTTTGACCATTAAAAAAAAATGTATTTTCTTTCAATGCCATGAAATGTCTCCTTGCTTTTATGATATGGAGAGGGAAGACTGGACTGTGACTTTGACTTTACTGTGACTTCTCCTATTGTTCATTATTATTCACATCTCTGTTATGGGCTAAAAAAATATCACTAAGATTTTATGATTTGAGTTTTAAAGTCCTTCTGCGTATTGTTCCTATAAACATGGTTGATTATAAAACCAGATGCACTCAATTACTTCTGTGACAGTAAACCACATGGTTTCTTTTCATTGTGCTCCAGCTACATTTTTACCTTAATCATAGATAGCATCTCATTCCTTAACTTTTCTCTCTATTCTACTAGCTCCTTTCACCTCCTTTCATTTTTATTTTCCTTCCCTCTCTATCCCTCTCTTCTCCTGCCCATAATATTTTTGCTTTCAGAACTCCAGGAACCCCTTCCCTCCTGTTGAACCCCTGACTGCTTACGTCTGGGGATGCCTTCATGGAGCTGCTGAGCCCCTCCAGCTTCCGCTGCCACAGCGGTGAGGACGGTCAGCAACTTGCAGAGCAAGTATCTGGGCTTCTCAGAGCTTAGTACATTTTGTACACTTCCCTTTTTTGCTGTAAATGTGAAATACATGTGTGACATATACTGTGACATTTGATGGAAGGTTGTACGGGGATATCCTTTCCCCAAAATAAGAGAAAGGGACCCTCAGAGGCGACTTGCTTAATATGGATGTTTCACTGTGCAGGGCTATGGGCTACAAATTCTGCATTCAGGATGGGTTTAGAGAAAAAAGAGAGCAGAAAAAAACATCCCAAAGTTTTTGGTTTTAATGTTTTTTTACAGGCCATTTCTCAGTTGGTTCCGTTGCTATCGCTTTGAAGACTCTTTTACACACCCTTGTGAAAGGAGTGTTTGTGTCTCTGTGGAGGCTGATAAGGATGCGTGAGAGGTGGTGGTCTCACCCCGCCTGCTGACCACACAGCCTTTCCCTTTCCTCCTCCTCCGCTCACTCTTTTTGAGATGCCAGGACATATGGGAGGAGGGATAGCTGCCTCCTCATTATCATTGCGCTGCAGAGAAAGCACTCGGCAACATCTGCCTGAGCTTCGCTCGCTGGGTTTGTACCTTCTGTTCCTAGCTCTGTTAAGTAACTTTATCAGCTCCTTCAGCTGCTCTTCAGCAACACAGAGGGTGTCCACGCAGGGGACAATTTTGCAGCATATTTGGGAAGCTCAGACCTACAGCCCTATGTGCACAGAACTTCAGGAAAGGAGATGGCCTCAGGTGGGGATGGTAGGTTTGGGCCAGCAGTGTTGCGTATTTCTAGTGTTTGCTGTCACTACATTTTCAGGAGACCAGGTTGCCTTCTAGCAGTTTCCTTCATCAGTCAGGGATGTGCCAGAAATATCTTTTAATCCTCCCACCACCCCACTTCAAAAGCTTTTACCCTCTAAAGAAGGACCTCAAGGGAATACCATACTTAGAGCTGATTTCTTCGCAGCTTCCCACAGTTAGGACCTGGTGGGAACAACAACCGGCTGTCTTCTGGGAGCTCACCTTCACAGGGACCCAGAGCCTTCGAGGGGAGCCACTTTAAATGGCCGATAGGCAGGCAGGCACCTTGTGGTTACTCCCGTGTTCCCACCGACGTGGCTTTTAGTCTGTGCTAATCCAGAACATCACCATAAGCTCCTTCTCTTCCCACAGCATTTTTCTTCTGCTAGCAGGGTGGGTGGTGGGTTTGGAACCTTTCTTTCTGAATATTTCTCACTCCATGTAGTTGTCGCTGCACTTCTATTGGGTGATTTTACTTCAGCCGTATATATTTTACCTTTCTTAGACA
Organism: Podiceps cristatus; assembly: GCA_000699545.1. Lineage (NCBI taxonomy): Eukaryota > Metazoa > Chordata > Aves > Podicipediformes > Podicipedidae > Podiceps > Podiceps cristatus. The sequence goes on from JMFS01050170.1 coordinate 2,020, forward strand.
TTCCACCCTTGTAGTTCTTTTAAATATTAGTTTTGGTTAGGCAAAACTGATGCTCTGCTTATTGGTATTGACACCATGTATGCTCCTGGTCTGGAACCACTTAGGCACAAAATTATCCAAGAGATTTTATGCAGCCCTATTGAGTTCTGCCAGAATATTTGCAGGTTGTGAGAATCTTTGTAGGACTAGGCTTTCGTCTGCAAGTGTTTTAGGCCAGCGACCCTTTTATTGTCAAAATATCAAAGGGAGCTTTCCTAAATTAACATTGGCTGCGTAACTTAGACAAATTTTAACTGAGTCCCTTTCCTGCTGTCCTATATGACCGTCAGAAGGGGATCTATTTTACTAGATGTGAATACACCTTTCAGCCCACACTAGAAAACATTTTCTTCTGAGTTTTATCACCAAGTAATCTTTCAAATATTTCTACAATTGAGCAGATCTTTAATATCCAGGGACAAGTGTAGCAATGAAGAAAAGATATTTTCAAAGTAATTTTGGGGAACCTCACAAGAATCCGTTACCTCTGGCTGCTAACTCTGTTTTCTTCCTCTTTTGATAGATCTGGTTGTGTCAAGCAAAGTCTCTATGGATTTGGTTTAACAAAGGCACGATGGATCTGACCCTTTGTATTCTTTGCCATCAAAGCTAGAAAAATGTTAGCTTTGTACTCTTTTGCTACCTTGCCAAACATCATTTTACTCCCAGGAAAGACTGGCTTTGTACGATGTTAGGTGCAATAGTTACCCACCTGGGCTTGTATCTTTTATCCAAGCGTGCCAACTTTTTTTCCCTTTTGTATTGCCAAAGATTTTGATCTATTGTGCCTCTACTCTTTTTGAGTTCATATTATTATCCCAAAAGAAGATTTTCCTGGTCGTTTGCCATAATAAACAAAGGTTTCATTTGCAAATCTGCCTTGGGTGATTATAGACATTAAGCACGTTTTGATCCCTATTGCTCATTATTTATTATGAATGACAATGTATCTATGGGATGCATGGCTAACAAATTTAAAGGGGAAAAAACACTCCTCTCCCAATTAGGCTGGTGAAACTAAGTTGAGGGGAGTGGTGAGAGACGCAGAAATAAGAATGTTATTACTGATATTCTAATGAAGAAGGAGAATCTCTCCAAATAGCTCCCCCAAGATTTCACTGTTCATTTAAAATGTGCTGCTTGTTAGAAACAACCTCCCAGGCTTGCTGGTACTGCTGTTGTTAATTACTGACTCATCTCACGGAAAGCTGCTCGGAGGAGGTTAGGAATTTTGATTCTTTGGATCATATGTAGCAGCAGTAGCAAATGGGAAGCCTTCCTGGATCCTGCCATCGGATCAAGCCCTGGAGATGCCAGGGGTTCTTTCTGACTAAAACTTAACCCTGTTTTTCCCTTTGAGTTGCAGCCATAATGTTTTGGGGTTTTTTTTTAGTTTTAGAAGTGTCATTCATATTTATAGCAGCAGATTCAGGAGAATAACCTGGTCTTGTATCTTTAGAAACTGAAAGATGTGCTGCATGTTTCAGGTTCACACCAGAATATGAAATCTCAGCCACCTTCTTCACTTCCAAGACATGGATAATTGTTTATAAAGAATTATAAAAATGCCTTTGTGTGATAACAACTAAGACAAAAGTTCACATTTGCTAAGCCTCTAGTGGACATTTCTAACTTGGTGAAATGTTAAGAAAGAATTAATTCAAGATATTTTCTTGCAGATATGTCTCTGGTTTTGCAACTCCAGCACAGAAAGTGAGACTGACCTGACTCAAGGATTTAAAATGAAGAGTACTAGTGCAGTACAAAATATTCTAATGTTTTGCTAGTTAAACTGCTCTTTTTAAAAGTAATATTTCATAATTAATGCTCTTCCCACCAAATCACTTATTCCAATCACTTCAGTGTCCTTTGTAATTTTACCTCAGCTGGGATCCCAGTGCGATAGATGCTGTACAAACACGAGTCTGAGATGGATGCTGCAGAAATTGTTTCCAAAGACAAGCCAGGCAAAAGGTGGTAGAAAGGCAGCAGAATCATTTGACGACGCAAATGGAAAACGTCCAGAGGCAGCCAAGGCAGCCTTCCCAAGATCACCCTGGGAACCTCTGGCACAGCCAAGAGCTGAATTAACATCTCCCAAGTCCTTCAAAGACAATCCTTCCTCACCCCATCAGTTTATTTTCTAATCCAAAACCAGTGGAAAGAACCCTTTGATTTCAGGGGTGTTTGAACGGAGTCCCCAACACCCCCCTCCCCAATCCATTGTAAAGGTAACACCTTATCCACTGCAGAGAAGAATTTTAACATCTACTTTTGTCAACATATGCCCAGAAGTTCAGTTAAAGCCTGGATGATCAGCAGGAGCTCTGTACCCTTGCTGGTAGTCAGTGTACTAAGAAACTTAATTATTTTTGTTGCTTCTCGTTATTAGCTGTATCTCACACGGGTTACATCGGTACCATCATTCTCTCGTTTTGAACTTTGCAGTTTGAATTCAGACATGGGTTTTTTTTGCTCAGCTCACATCTTACTTGTATACAGAGTACTTACAGGGAACTCTTTTTTTGACAGATTCTGTGATGCTGTTCTTGCAAATCCAATTACAGTCTTGAACATCAAATACACAACTTCACTATTACCACACTTATCCCCTCCGGATTATTATACAGTGGAAAGTTCTGAAGCATTTTGGAGTCGAAACAAGACAGTATCATCAACATCATTCAACTTTATCGTGTATAAAAAAGCCCAAACATATGCTTAGACTCTGTAGTGTAAATCTATTGACTTCAATGAAATTACATCAGCCATGATTTTAAGCCCATTAGTTTAATCTCTTGCAATGTGAGATCCGCTGTACTCATTTTGCGTTTTTATCATGCACATAGAGGTAGTACCCGCAAACCAGCTGAGGCAGAAGCTAAAGCTTATAGTCTGTATTTCCAAGAAAAGCAGACTTGTGTTCTCTTCCTCTGTTCTATTCATTCCTATTCCAATCCTTGTGCATTTGCAATATCTAATTTCTACATTTAGAAAAAAAAAAACAAAAAACAACAACTTAGAACCAAACCCAAACCCAAAGGTTGGCTCTATATATTTGTCTGAACCCCCCAGTCAAAGCTGTGTCCTCGTAGTCAGTCCCCTGTAAGCCCACACAGAAAAGGCTTCAAAGCGGATGTTTACAAAGCATACTGAAATGCCCATACGAAGTCTGTTTGGTTATCAGCTAATTTAGTCTCAGGAGTAAAACCCACATTGGTGAAGTCATCCTGGGTAACTGGGCATCCTGAATGGTTTTTCTGACAAATAAGGCTGTGGCTGATATATTCCATTTTTTTTTTTTTTTTGGCATCTGCCAAAAAAAAAGCTTTCAAGTTTCACTAAGTAGGTTTTTCACATCATTTGAGATTCCTTTGCATATTTGGAAACTTCTATGTCAAAATTAACTGACCCAAGAATGCTTTTTGTCCAGTGCGTGTGTGATGGCGCTTGTTACTCTGATCTATCTATCCACTATGATTATTTAGCGTTTACCCAGCCTTGTTTGCTGTATTCTCCTGTTGCATCCTTTCTGATGCCGTTACAAAAGCCTTCCTAATCGGGGCCGGGCTGCTCACTGCATGGTCCAACCGTACTGCTACCACAGAGACTCGGTTCCTACATCAGACCTGAGATGCTACTACAATTACAAATGCAGCAGCAAGAGTCTTGATTGCAGCAACAGAAATTTTCATTTCATCCCCAGTATGTTTTTACTGCTGGATATGTACGAAAGTCAACCTGCAAACCCTCCGTGCTCAGCCACGGAGATGAGGGTGCCAAAGCGGCAACAGCGAGGGGAGAGCGAGTTACAAGTGGCATTTTCTTGACCTGTTACGAGCTTCAATCCTATCAAATCAAAGAAGAACAAATGGTCCGTTTGTTGCTGAGACGCTGCCCATCTGTGCCTGTGTCTAATCAGAGTTAATTATGGTGAGCTGAGTCTCTGTAATGCTCCTGGTCCCCGAGCTCTGAAGGACCCCATTGCTTTATTCTGCAGCTTCACTGCCAGCTTCTGGAGCTGCCTATTATCAAGCACCAAAAGGTAGAGATTGCACAGGATCCCTGGCAAGCAACACAAAGTATCCCAGCTTAATACTAAAGCAATGACTAATCAGGGCATCCCAGGAGGAAGCTTTGCAATAGCTCTTGCAAGGGTAATGAGGACAATTTCCATAGCCGTGACACTTTAAGCCAAGCGAAATGCAAGCAATCTTGTTTATTCTTGTTTATTCTTTCCTGGAGCAGCAGGTAGCGCAGATCCAAAAGAAAAGGACTCTTCCTGGGAGAAAGATTGCACCGAGACGGGTGGCAAGAGGAACAGCCACCTTTGTTGTTTTATCATAGCAAGACTAATAGCTAAATTCTATTAATTGCAGAACGCTGTTTTGTTTGGCACATACAGGAAGCAGTTTACATGGCTACGCCGTGCTCTGGTTCACAGTCCTTCTGAAATAGTATTATTGTACCGGGATAATACTGATTAAGGACAGTTCCCTGAGGAAGGAGGGCCTTTTGATGATTGAGTCATTTCCTTTCCCTGCTCAACTTCAATAAGATAATGATTCTCTCACCACAGACACGCACCCTTTGTAGCCAGAGAGTTCGCCAGCGAGGAGGTCAAAAGCACATGCCTCAGCCTTAGGTGGAAATGCCTGGGTGCGTGAATCCTAAAGAAAGCACTGAGTCACCAGAAATACGCCAGGAGTCCAAGCAGAGACTATTTTTTTCCCCCAGATATTCTGTTTACCAGCACCCTTCCAAAACTCCAGGATAATACTGTCTTTGGATAGGATATACTACTCTGCTGGAATAACCTTTCAACCCTTTAATCTCTGATTTTTGTTCCCATACAGGTTTGGCAAATTCATTTGAAAATAGCGATGGGTTTACCAGCTAAGCAAAGGCAACAACACCTCTGCAAACCACTGAAGTACAGCCTTCTGCTTCTGGATGTGGTCACCTGCCATCAGCGAAGAGCCGACCAAGGCCAGTAGCTCAGTTAACACAGATCAGAAATCAGTAATAGCAAACTGTTCACTCCTAAACTAGAGCAAATTCAGATTAGGGACCTAGAGGGAAAAAAATTTGATGGGCACCAACAAAATCCCAGCTCCCAAACCATGCAAGCAGCAGGGGATCCTGATCACATAGGAACATAGTCGATAAGAACAACCCTTAGCCTCTCCTATCTCTTTGATTTTTGTCACGTATTGCCATGGGAGACGCTTGAATGAGCTCAAGTCTAACGACGGCTTAGCAAGAAAATGTTCCTGTTATCACTTCTGAGCTAAAACTGGGTTCTTCTAAATGTTTTCCCTTTTGAGGTACAGTAATTGCTCTCCGATTAGGCAGGAAACTGTACCAGTATTATTGCTCTAAAGGAGCCAGCGTTATCAAAAAACAACACATCAGGACCTGTCCTCACAGGAAGGGAATCATAAGTAATCAGCAGTGCTATAATGCAATTGGCTGCTGGTCCCTCTGCGCTGAGGGGACAGAGTGCAGAAAAAAAGCATTTTAGGGCTTTTGTTTGCGGCCAAAGTATTTTAAAAGAGCCCTAGTTCCTCTTTGCCTCCCAGCTTGGCTTCTCCAAACATTGCTGTATTTCCTCAACAGAACATAAAAAACCCTTGGCGTGTGCAAGAACGCAGAGCAAGGTCCTTCCCCCCAAAGGGTTATTTTGCAAACTGGTGCCATCCCTTCGCTGAATGCTCCACCAGTTTGCACTGGGAAAGCCCCCCTCATTGAGCAATGTTACTCCAGGGGAAGAACTGCCCCAGTATAGCAAGACGATGAAGATCTTCGTGTGACGCAGCTCCTGCACCTTATTCCCTTTCAGGTTACCTCCCTTGGAAGCCCTTTCTAAAAGGCGGGTATGCTACAACCTGTGTGAATATATCACAGGAGCAGTGGTGGGTGGAAAGTTGGTTCTCTTATAAAACTACTTGATATTATGGCCTCTTGACACTGTCCAAGTGGTGAGATAGCTTAATTTCACCTACTCTCCAGCATGAGGTACTTCAATATTATCTGACTGTTCAACTAAACAGGACATACACACCTGCCCATCCATATGTAAACACACCCACCCACCCCTAAGTACACACCATAAGAACTATGCAGAATACTTACATTTGGATTACGAAGCAAGAGCCAGCCTGCTCTCAGAGTTCTACAAAAGGAAACAGAAAGGCTTAATTTAGTTAGTAAGACAGAATCTGACTGGAAAACTCACCCGATCTTTTAAGCTGAATTCTACAGAAGTGTTGGCTTGCTCTGCTTTTGCTGACTGTGTGTTCTGAGATTTTTAGGGATGTGCAGAGATGAGGTCTAGTGTTGATCTGTCCAAGTTTCTCACTGTGCCTTCAGATCAGATATTTTTTTAAAAAACAAAACAAAACAAAACAAAACAAAATGAACAATATTTACTAGTCCAGCAGTGAGAATCAGAGATGACAGGAATCCAGAAAAATTGCTGCGTCTGTCAATGTTCGGTTTGATGGCCGTGTGGGATGTGTTCCCATCCTGACACAGATGAAGAGGGCCAGTTGTTCATCACTCATCACAATCTGAGTGGCACCGAGGTCGGTCACAAAGGGAGGTCTTTGTAACACCACGCCAAAGCCTCAATCACACAACTGTCTGGAATAGATAGACTTCTACAGAAGGATACAAAAAAGTCAATCCTCAGGGCCAGTTGTGAGAGGAAATGTCAGGATTTTAATTGAAGTAGACAAAGCAATGAAGACAACCCACCGCAACAAAATGCAACGCAAGGTTTGAAATGCAAATGCAAGGTCTGAAAAAAGACAGCAGGTAACAACTTCAAACTCACCAAGGAGACCTCAACACCTGCTGAAAGTGAAATCTGAGATTTCCAAAGAAGAGATTCTTAGGTGCTTTTACAGTTTTTCTCTACCATGATTAGTTTCAGCTTCAAATTGTTATTTATCCTGCTAGAGTAGGTTCCCAGGACTGGAAGACTGCTTGAGCCTCTTAGACCTGCAAAATGCTGCTCGCAGGAGTCCCCAAATTCTCCACACTGCATGCCGGACTCTACTGCTGTCCATCACAAGTAAGCTAGTCCCCAGGCACCAGCTGGTTCTGGAGAGATGGCCAGGGAGCATTGGATGGGGTCAAAGGAAGGCAGGTCCAAAAGGGTTTCTGGTCTTGCTGGAACACAGGTGGGGACTTCTGGGTCCCACCCTGGTCAGGTGGGTCTGGGGACATGGGATGGTGGTGAAGGAGAAGCTGTGACATTTGTGAAATTTGTGAAAACAAGTGCAGGAGAGTCTCCTGGAGGAGAATTTTAATAGCTGTTTCTACTCAACTGAGTCTATCCTCAGCACAGACCTTCTGACAATCCCTGATGGATCAGAAAAAGAAGTAATGAAACGGAAAACAAAAAATCCTGTCAATGGACCATTTGGAAATGTTTCAATATTTTGCTGTTTGGTCAGTTCAACTATAGGTAACAAAAAGGAAAATATGTCAGCCTTGAGCTGTCAGAGAAAAGGTTGGAAAATCAGATAGTGTCAGGGAGAAAGCTCACAACGTTTGTGCTTATCATCTGTCCACAGAAATAGAAATATTTGTCTTTCTATCTCTACTTTTCCTGTTTGTTTTTTTCCCATCTGTTATACATGGAAGTGCTCACTACTTAAATGAACCCCATACTAGAATGGTGGTGGTATGCAAAGGGATGTGATCGCGTCCCCCAGTCCTGCATCCCCCACACAACCTCTTAACCTCCATCTAAGAGGCCTAGACTGCTCACAGATATAAAGTCTGAAGAGCCAAAGTAAGAACATCCTCTTTGCCAGGGAGTCACGATTTCCCCATTTGGTCTGATCTAGGAGTCATCGTCCTTCAAGCCTTCAAAGCGGAAGGCTTTTACCTCAAGGGGTGTTGCGAGTATGGAGTTGCTTTTACATCGCAGTTGCTCTCCCTGAGATGACTTTTGTCAGTTTGGTTGTTTGTTTTAGTGGTGATGTTTTTAAATTGAAGCCTGTGTGCCCAGAAGGCACATAAAACAAGAGGCTTTTAAAAGCCAGAGGATAAATAAAACACAACCTTGAATAAACAACAGGCTTTTGTCCTAATTTCCTTCCATTCCTTAATGGATGCTGATAAACTATCTGAATTTCTCAGTGTATTAATGCCACAATGACAGTAATATGAAACCCACAACCTCACAATAGCAATGATTTGACCAAATCGTTAGCTTTTAGACAAGCAATTGTTTCATTCAAAGTGGGTTTTAGGCTATCATGGTCTTACCAGGCTGCTCCTTTCTCTACCCCATCATAGACTATTTCAGTGAGATACATTTATCAAAGAAAACTGCTAGTCCCACTCAAGGCTAATACATTTCATAGAAAAAAAATATCTTGTTTGATCAGGTAAGAACATTCACATCATGTTTCATTACTGATTTTATACTCACTGCTCTGTTACTAAATAATACTGCTTATTTTCTGGATCAAAACCTATTTGATATATCAGACTCTGGCTAACAGAAGTATAATAGAATGATAGAATCATAGAAAGGTTTGGGTTGGAAGGGACCTTAAAGACCATCTAGTTCCAGCCCCCCTGCCACGGGCAGGGACACCTCCCACTAGACCAGGTTGCTCAGAGCCCCGTCCAACCTGGCCTTGGACACTGCCAGGGATGGGGCAGCCACAGCTGCTCTGGGCAACCTGCGCCAGGGCCTCACCACCCTCATGGGGAAGATTTTCTTCCTTAGATCTAATCTAAATCTACCCTCTTTCAGTTTAAGCTATTACCCCTTGACCTATCACTACAGGCCCTTGTAAAAAGTCCCTCTCCAGCTTTCAATACTTTCTGTAGCCTTTTTTTTTTCTTTTTTTTTTTTTTTCTCTTATGAAGAGCAGCAACAAAGTAAAGATATATTATTTTCAGAACCTAGGAACACACTTCTGAGTCAAGTAAGAGAACTGGAAGAACATGCCAAAGACTTCTTCTTTGGGAAGTAGATTGACATCAGGTTAAGCATAGGCCATGCCACTGTTTTGTCAGCCAGCACTTCAGGTCTGGTTATTCCAGAGGAGCCAGCTGGTCCCAGTTTTGCTAACTGAGGTATGAAGAAGAATTCTCAGCACGGGCTGAGCTGAGACCCTCGCCCAGCAGCTGAGATCGTAACAATCATATGAACCACGGGCTAATTATACTGATGACATTAAGCTCCACATTTTCCTAGAGCCTCTTGGTGATTGTCCCAACACATCACACACTTTGGCAAATTACCGCTGTTGCCGTAAGACTGCCAGCAACACCTATTTCACCCTCATCGTCCCACACTGATGTGTCTGCAAAAATATCACCACAGCTCCAGTTTTGCCTGTTGTCCTCTACAGTTATTTCCACCATGACGACATTTCCTTTACTGTTTCTGGTCATTCAGTGCTCACACTGGCCCATCCTGGAAGACAATGGTTAATTCCTCCCTTCACCCAGGTTTGTGTATTGATGCATTTTTTGTGATGAGAGTGGTGAAAGACTGGCACAGGTTGCCCAGAGAGGTTGTAGGTCCCCTACCCCTGGAAACGTTCAAGGTTAGGTTGGACGGGGCTCTGAGCAACCTGATCTACTTGACTCATAGCAGGGGGGTTGGACTAGATGACCTTTAAAGGTCTCTTCCAAACCAAACTGTTCTATGATTCTATTCTGATTCTATATTTATATTCATTGTTAATGAATATAAATATAGAATCAGAAGAATCTTATTCTTCTGTTGTTATTCAATCATCATTCATTCAATATCAATTCATTCTATTGTTAATGAATATAAATATAGAATCAGAAGAAGCCTACAAATTACTACATGAAGGAGTGGAGAATCTTGTTTGCATTTCTGTCCCTCTCTTTTCAATTATAACTAAATCCGGATGAGGAGGGAAACTTCCCCTTGTCTCAGAACAGGTACAGACCTTTGTGGACACAACCACAGTGCTTTCAGCTTCTCAGTACCAGATGCAGTGCGAGTTCTGCCAGCTGAGCACGGCTCCAGTACTAATACTTACACTGCTAATGCTAAATAAATGCCAAGACCTGTATTTAAGTGCAAGAACTGCTCCTACACAAGCTTCTCCCAGTATGGCACTGGCACTGTAACTAACAAGGTGCCTTTTTTACCACTTCGGTTTGGCGGGGATTGAAGCCTGAGCCCAGGATTTCCGCTTCCAGCAGCTACAATCTGTTTGTCCAGTCGCCCCATTTGTGCTCTAGACCGTACCAAGGACAAGTCAAAACAGACTGAACACCCACCCAACGTTTTGTTTTGAGAACATTCCCAGTCACACCCAATTCATTTTTCTTTCTGAAAGTCTCAAAACAAAACAAGCTACGCTCGATAACATAAATACACACTGAACTCGGCCAGAAATAGGCAGCAAGCAAAACACATTTACAGAAAAATACAACTTTGGCAAGTCTAGACACAGACAGCATTCATTTTCCATGTGTATGCACTTAATGTTTATTGCTTGGCGATGGGCTCCATGGCAGAAAAATTGGTTCTCCTCTGTATCGATCCATTCACTTTTGTCTGTTTAATGATATGTATAACTTTTACCAAAGGGCAGTGGTAATTTTTACAACCAGATTTAACTTTGCTTCAGAAATGAGCAGAACATTAAAATAGGTCCATTCATAAAAACACATTAAAATATTCCCTATAAAATGACTACACATCCGGGAATGAAGGCTAAGAATTCAGAGACAAATGGAAAGCACAATAATTTGCTATGAGAGGAGCAGATGAGCATCACCCTAAATAGCAGTAATATTTGTCCACCTATTGTTTTTTCCTAAAGGATTACTTTCTCATACAATAAGAAGTCAGACCTTAAATCATCAGAAACTCAATCTCTGAGCATCCGTGTAAGAATCAGGCAGGGTATGGATTCAAGTATCTAAAGGAAGACAGTGCAGGTTTCTTAAACTGTGAGGTTACAGAATAAAAAGGGGAGAATCTCAGCTTCTGCAATGTAAGACAGGCTTAAAGAAAGATTTGTAATAAAAAATTAATATACATTTCAGTCATGAAGGCAAATTCAAGTTCTGTATGCTTGGGAACTACCCAGAACCAAAAAGAAGTGGGAGACGAGCCCTCCCCTCCCAGTCTCAAGCCTTTTCTCTTCCATCCCATTGCAGCGTGCCCTCAGCTCATCCTCGGGAGCTGGCGGCACAGGATCAGGTCTGTGAGCAGCAAGCCTGGCTGTGTTATGATGAATTCTCTCAGTTATAATGATTTGGAGAAAAATATTGTTCATGGGCTACATAAACAATTTTAATTGGCTCAGGCGCCCAAAATGTGCTTTTTTTGTTTGGCTGCCAAGGTTGCTTTCTCACTTGCTAATTATGTTTCACTTTAGCTTTCAGCAAAAACAGGAAATAAAGCATCCATTACTCAAATGACAACTTTTCAACAAGCCGACATTTCAACATCCATTGTGTAATTTCCGACCTAGAGCCAGCTAGGAGCTAAGTGCCTTTAGAACCGTATGTCCCCTCTTACAAGGGACTTATCGCCCCCTTATGAGTCTGAAACACAGGCCAGAGATGTTTACCACTGCTATCCCCTGCCCAAAGAAGCCCCCTCTGTAACACAAGATTTCGTTAATCCTATGGAAGACCTTCTCAAAAAGTTTTTGCTTCTTCCCATGGGCTGGCAGCCACCTCCTGCGTCATCCTCCGACTGATGCCCATTTTCGTGGCGTTTATTCTCCTCTCTCCCATGCGCAATAACAAGCTGCTTCTTCCAACCAAGATGGCTGGTAGCTCAAGTCAATGCAGAGTCAATGTGGTAGATCTTCTCCTGGTAGAGGAGATAAAAGATGGAGGGAAGCTGGGAACCATCACCCATGGCAGCCGTTGCCTTTATTGAGCCATCAGTCCAACTCACTGGTTTGCTTTCCCCCCAGTTGTATTCAGACCAGATCTTCATGTTCTCTACAAAAGTTTAATATAAATGTATTTGCAACTTTAATTAGCATCGTCCGCGGAACTTGGTACAAAGTGTCTTCAAAACTGTGGTTACAGATATACTTTTTCTTATGTAAACTCTCCAACATAAACATTGTGGATTTTCCTAGGATGTCTGAAAATCAAACTGGTGAGAGTCTAGAAACAGATTAAAATATAGTCTCTCCTCCCTTGTATGAAAATATGTAGGCCTCCCTTGTATGGCCTAAAGTTACACCAGGGGAGGTTTAGATTGGATATTAGGAAACATTTCTTTACTGAAAGGGCTGTCAGGCCCTGGAACAGGCCAGGGAGGCAATCGAGTCACCATCCCTGGAGGGATTTAAAAGACGGGTAGATGAGGTGCTGAGGGATGTGGTTCAGTGGTGGTCAGGCACCGTTGGATTCGATGATCTTAAAGGTCCGTTCCAACCAAGGGATTCTGTGATTCTAATATGGTGGTCGTGAGCCACAGCACCAGCAGAGCAGGGTTGGTCTGTGAGTGCAAGTATTTTCCTTTTACATCTCTGTTTCTTTAGTGCTGATATTGATTCTAAGCTCTGATGTGTGTGTTTTTTAATAAGACTCGTGAGTTAGATTTTACCCCCCACTGAGATTCTCTGCCTTTTGTGGTTTCAAAACACACTGTCAAAACCAACTGGAATAGATGTTGTCTACCACATCCCAGCTCGTGTGTGGAGAAAAAGCTCTTACTCCTCTTGTTCAGCCAACTGAGCTGTAATTGGCAAAGCAAGCAATAGGTATATACCACATCATGGGGGTGAATGAGGATGCCCTTTACATTACCTATAAAACCCTTTGATTCAAACTGCTGATGTTGCCATAGGCAATTTGCTAAGCTTATTGATCATCTTCTGTTTAAATTAAAGTTTGATGTCCTGGAACAGGCTATTCAGCACAGAGAGCTAATGGGATGGGATGAGATACAGGGAGCGAGAGAAACACATGCACACAGGGGAAATGGATTGTGCTCAAAAAGAAAAAGAAAAAAAAAAAAAAAAAGGTTATATGCTGAATAGGTTCCATGGGTCAGTTAGTAATAAATATCGTGGTGATAAAAGAGTCCAGCATGGATCTGGAAGGTAGGGGTTTTGCTGTGTAATTAAAGGAAAATGGGCAGCTTGTTACAAAACTAAAATTTCAGAGAAAGGAAGTTAAAAAGAGAGTGTCAAGATTTATTATAAATGTGTACATACAAGCTTAGTGGTTTCTGTCAGAAATTCAAGCTCCCCCAAGTTTTTGGTAAGTTGGGTTAGACGCGAGCCAGTACAGAGAAGAGGTGACAGGCTTCAGGTACGTGTTGGTCAAGGCAGCTCAGAAGAGGTTGTCCCTAATAGCCCCCCTCTGGCTCAGTGTCTGTCTCTCCACCTGTCAATCAATCATACAATCATTCAAACTCAAACAAAATCTAGAAGGAAAAAAAATCAGGCTTTCATAAAGAATTAAATGTATTTTGCTGGAGCTGTACCCAGTGGGACTGAAGCTTTTTTCCCCCCATGAAAATTTAGCTTGATTTCATGGTCTTAGACTAATTTTCAAACTTTTAAGTATCTTCATCCCAAAAGACCACACTTGTCCTAACACTACTGAAACATACACACTTGCAGAAGGAGTATTAAGATAAACTCTATAATTGAGTTACCAAAGGTGTAACTGAAAGCACAATTAAACTCACTTTAAACTCAGAAACTGTAAAATCAGTTTTCACATAGAATTGACTCCTGCAGAGCTGGTGAGCAGGGGACCACTGGCAGAATGGTCTGGGAAGTCTTTCTAAAACAGGGTTTCCCTCCAAGCTAGAGCGGAAGCATCGCAGTGGAGCTGGGGATGTACAAGGTGTGTATGTGGATGAAGAGGTTTCATTACTTACCCAAGAGGCAGGAGGACAGCAGCTACTACTACGCCTATAAGTACAAGCCAGGACCGCATGAAGATAGAATAAATTTTGCCCATGCTGACCTCAGAAGTAATCTGATAACCCCCAAAGCTTATCAAAGCTGAAATAGTCTTGGTAAATAGTGGTCCTGTGACATGTATTCTAGCAAAATCTCCTCAAGATAAATGGACTGCTGATGATGATTTTGGTAGGAAATTGTCAGACGCTCTCCTTTTTCTCCAGTATTGCTGTAAATATGTAAGCCAATGAATCCTTTGAAAGGAAAGGCTTGCAAGATACGGACCTGTTTCTGCGCCATCTAGGAATCCACAATGTTTATGACTGAGCCCATCCACTTGGCATCAATTGCAGGACACATCAGCAGCTTTAACTTGCTGCTTGGGGTGGCAATCATTATCCTCCATACTAAAAGCCACTGACAAGACCTGTAGACTTGGTCTTGCCTCACATAACGCACCGTGAATGAAGATACTCTCAAGCTGCATCTCTACGTTCAGTTCTTCTCTATTTCTGTTCTCATCTGGGGGTGGTCATCCCTACTGCAATCATTCCTCTTTGGGATTTGCACTGTGTGCTAAAACCTCTACATCTTTCTGTGCTGCCACATTCTCCTGGGATCAACATTCATAGAGTCACAGAAGGGTTTGGGTTGAAAGGGGCCTGTAAAGCCCATCTAGCCCGACCCCCCTGCCATGAGCAGGGACATCTTCAACCAGATCAGGTTGCTCAGAGCCCCGTCCAGCCTGGCCTTGAATGCTTCCAGGGATGGGACAACTACAATCAATCATCTCTCCCACTTCACTGTAGCTGAGGTGAAAAGCAGCCTGGGAATCTTAAACCTGGTCAGGTCACTGATGCTGGGAAGTGAACTTTCAAGCTCTCACCCAGACCAGAATCACAATGGTCTCTTCTACATTTACATCTTATTTCAGCAAATAAAATATTTGTGGGAAGACTAATCATGTAAAAATGCAATGGAAGTGAAAGATTTGTAGCCCTAGACATCTACAGTCAGATATTAAGCAAGTTTCCCCACCCTACCAATGTGTTTCCCCCTGTTCATCCTCCTTTGGCCACAGCAGGGAGCTGGATCTGTAGGAAACCCCAGGTATTGCTTGCAGTGTTTAGAAATCTGATGTCCACACGCTGGAGAGCGGCTGGTGAAGCTGGAGCCCTGGGAAGAGTGGATGGAAGAAATGGCAGAAGCACCAACAAGAAAACCCAGATATCTAGATCTGAGAAGCAGAGTGTGGACTGCATGGCATGGAAAGATGGTTTAACAATCTTCGCTGCATTTTGTGTTGCTGTAGGGTCCAGACTTGCCCTTGTTATAATTTTAGTCATGATCATATTTGTTGATGGAGAGACATTTCTCCTGCTTCTAGCCAGTCCCAGGAATAGTGTAGAACAGCTTGTGTTGCAAAGAGAGTGTTTTCTGAGAAGCAGAGTGTGGACTGCGTGGCATGGAAAGATGGTTTAACAATCTTCGCTGCATTTTGTGTTGCTGTAGGGTCCAGACTTGCCCTTGTTATAATTTTAGTCATGATCATATTTGTTGATGGAGAGACATTTCTCCTGCTTCTAGCCAGTCCCAGGAATAGTGTAGAACAGCTTGTGTTGCAAAGAGAGTGTTTTCACGCTTAAGCGATGAAGGAATTGCCTTACTTCTGATTGTGATGCTCTGCTTACAGCAGCAAACAAGAAGCAGTCCCATGCTGCATTTCATTTGGCTGGGAAAGCAACAGGAACACAAGGAGGGAAGAAACTCTGGGAGTAAAGACATGAAGACTTGTGACAACAGCAATATGTCTTTCTTTCCTTCACCTAAATGGTGAAGGCAGGGATTTACAGGAAAGCATAGTGGAAATAAGAAAAACAAGCTATTGGCTACCGCATTACACAAGGTTGCACAGTTCATAGCCCATCTCTGCTCATATGGCCCCTGGAACACCGTACGCAACTGCTCCATACCTCAGTATGCTGCTTCATATCCACCCTGTATAAATACAGAAAACTGTGAGGTTTAAATCATTAACCCTTCTTTGCTGCGAGAAATCGGAGAAACGCATGAGCAAATATTTCATCCATTTTCTGCTATAGGTCCAAGAAGTCTGAATGACCCAACCGCAGCCTAAGCCCTAGCCCGCAGATGTTTTACAGCCCTCAAACCCTGACTGCTGCTGTACGTCAGCCGGTACCCAGCAAGCTGTGGTACCCGGGAAGAGCTATCGCAGGAAGCCATCTGTGCAAAGGCAGCCTTTGCAGGAAACCCAGCCAGGGCAGCAACCATTTATTACTATTATTTCTCTCCCTGACAGTTTTCTCCTTGACACTTTCCCTAAACGATGCAGGGGAGGAAGTAAGCTGTCAATTGAAGATCGTCACTTATTATTAGCCGTGGAATGCAAAGTACTTTAGTTAAGAAACCGAGGCATAGCAGATTTGCATTTATTTCCTGTAGGCGTAGTTAACAGGAAATCTATTTGAAAAAGAAATAATTAGAAAACTACAGTTGGTGCGTTTAGAATCACTTAGGTTGGAAAAGACCTTTAAGATCATCGAATCCAACGATCCAGCTTTTCCCGAGAAGCATAATTTTTGTCTGGCTGGAAATTCGTGTTTAGTGTTTTGATGAATTCTCGAAAACACATGAGGGTTAGAAAGAGGGCTGAAGAGAACAGGAAAAAAAATCAATTGGTGGAAAAAGGCTGATAAAAACCTTAAGTGACTCACAGAAAAGCAATAGCACAGAATACAACTGTAGATCTCAGTAGACTCTCTCCTGAGAAAGCGAAGCCAATCCCACCTTCCAAACTAAAATGATGTCTTTTCCATGGCTAAATAATGACTGAAATGGCCATTAATTCTACAACACCCACAGGGTGGTGGGAAGAAAATACAGAAAATTATGCAAAGTCTCATATTGTTCATAACCATCATTGAAATATTGTGGGAA
This sequence comes from Podiceps cristatus, assembly GCA_000699545.1. Classification (NCBI taxonomy): domain Eukaryota; kingdom Metazoa; phylum Chordata; class Aves; order Podicipediformes; family Podicipedidae; genus Podiceps; species Podiceps cristatus. The sequence continues at coordinate 18,924 of JMFS01050170.1, forward strand.
TTATCCCACCTTGGAAATATTTTTCCTCTGCCCAGGCCACTGGCTATGTAATTATTATATTTCTTATTATGTAAAATAAACTATCTTTAAAATATTGTCTGAGTAATTGCTACTCATAAAAATCTTCCTACATTGGAACTGGAAATCTATAAAATAAATCTAAAATCTAAAAAACCTTAAATCTATCAAATAAGGTTTATCAATTCAATATAGAAAACATTATTTTAACAGTCTGGAGATTCTATTTGTGTTACCTTTAAAAAAACAAAACCAAACCAAACAAACAAAAACCCCAAACAAAAACCAAACAAAACACATAATTCAGCCTTTCCCAAACATAAAGTAAGATTAAAGTACGTCCTTTCTGCCATACTCTGCTGTGGGGACTTTGGAATCAGCCTCGTGTTCACCTGCTGCGAATGGCCTCAGGCTGGGCACAGACTCTAAGCCTCCATTACAGACCTGGGCTGGCTCAGCGACGGAAGGAGGAATAATGTCCCATCAACACAGCAGAGCTGGCCAAAGCTCCTAGCACAGAATAATTCACCCCAGCAAAATTGCAGAGCGCGTTTCACCCGGGGAAGGCTGCAAGAAGCTCCTCCGAAAGATGCTTAAGGTTTAAGCTACGGCTACAGAATCAGTATTTTGCCGGTACGGTGTAACAGCAAATATTCCCCTGTTAGGTCTCTCCCAAGTTTTTTTCTCAGCAGGTCGTAAAGGCAACAGGAAAACAGACATCAGGAAGGCAGTGAAAAAATCACTGGGTCTCTAGGGGACTATCCCAGAGCAGCGATCCCTCCAGTCAACAGGAATGTCGGGGATCTTCCTGCCCTGCAACAGCACCCGCGGCCCTCGCAGGCTGCAGAATAACCCAGCTGCAGGGGAGGAGGGGAAGAAATTGTGCAATAAGCTCAATCGGCGACGAAATGAGGAAGGAAATAATGTGTTAAATGATTTAATTTTCTAAGTTCGCTTTGTTCCTTACAGATAGACCTAGAATCGGAGCTGATTACAGTGCCTTGTTTTGATTAACGGAGAGAGATCTAAGACGGAGCCATTTCTATCAGTTTCAAAGAGTTTCCACATCTTGTATTTCATTTTCATAGTGGGGTCAGGAATTCAAAGGACATTTATCTGTCATTCTTTATAGCTAAAAAATGATTCTCAGCGATGCTAGTTTAATGCTAGTCAACTCCACTGACCTTACATTTCCTACACTTCAGTGGAATTACTCCAGATTTACACCAGTGGAAGTAGGTACACTTTATCTGACACTAAGTGAATTTACAAGCTTTAAGTAGTCTGTACGTGCCTGTTCCACTTCTTGGGGGGTTAGGTAGAATTTATAGGTAATCAATTATCTCAGTTGTGTTTCAGCTCTACATATTCCATCAGTCAGGTTTACCGCGTAATGCAGCCAGAATTTGGAGGTTAATGGGCCAAGTGCCATCTCAGCTGCACCCTGGGATGCTGTTGAGGTCTGCCCCCCCCCCCAGACCATCACTCCTTCTGCCAGCGCCTGACAAACCCCAGCACCTCTGTACAGCCGCAGGAGATTAAAGCAACATTTCTTTTGTACTACCCGGTAATCTTTATGCTTGGTGGTAAAGTTAATGTACGGGATTGTCATTCAACTCATTTCACACTGGCTGCCAAAGAGCCTTCAGAGCACGAGGTTCTGTTGCTACCAGCCTAGAGCAGATCTGAGCCAGCGATCTAGAGGTAAAAGCATCACACATCCTCAGCTTCAGAGGATGTGCAGCACGGAAAGCAATCGCCGGAGAGCGAACGCAATCACCAGCGCTTCTAAATGAATCATTAAAAAGAATCTAGGATTCCTGATGCTCAGCCCTGTCTTAACTACTAGAAAGCACCTCCACCCCCCCAAAGTCTCTAATTCTCAGGAACTTCAACTCTCTTGAGGCTTAGTGAAAGGGGAAACGGGGGAGAAATGTGTATTAGACAGCTCTGTTCTTTAGAGAGTGTGTTTCTTTTAATAAGGAATGAAGACAGGCTTACAGAGCCTATTAGTTGTTCCACATACGCATTCATTGGGTAGGGGAATTAGTTTCTGGCTAGCACACAGCCGCTGAGTAATACAAAGGCAAGACTCCTTTAATCTTCTGCAGCAGTATAGCGGTGTCCAGGCTTGTCAGAAGCTGCAGGAGGAGTGATGGCCTCGTTGCTGACAGCCTTCTAATTGGGTAGTAGAAAGCAGCTCTAAAGGAGGTGTTTGTGCCAACAAGTGTGGCTCGACACCAAGAGAGATCTGTTGAGGAACGGAGAGGGAGGGTACAGTGGTACCGCAGTGCTGGGTGCTGCCCAAGCCTAGCAGGACTTGGGTTTTACAGCCAGTAGAGCCTGATCACACTGAGGTTACCCATAGCTGGTGGAAAGCTTCAGCAGAGAAGAGGTTGTTTGGAGTCAGAAGCAATCGGAAGCGGATGGCCTGGCTGCTCTGCCAAAAAGAGGTCTCTGTGTCCTGGCAGTGGGACTCAAGCTCACAAATTGTCTAGAAGATGGGAGCTGCAAGAGGTGCAAGCACTGGAAGGCGTGTGCCCACCATGGGTTTGTCCACTAGTCCCCCAGTTCCCTCACTCCGCACCACATAACCACCAGCACTCCCAATGCCACCTGCTGCATCGCTGGGATCCAGCACCTAGATCCACCAGGACCTCCGGTGTTGGCCCCTGCTTCTCCAAAGACTCTACAAAGCAGCAGCAGACCTGACAAAAACTTCATGCTGGAAAACACAGGCAACTTTCTCATACTTTTTTTACTTAAGTATCAACAGGAGATGCTGAATAATTCCACCTTGCGACCTTGATGGAAGCTGTTGGAATGACCAAGACAGTCAGGGCCAGCTGATACGTATGTGATACGCACTTAGTTGCTGCACCTACATGTCACTGTGCTTAGTTAACTCTAGAACTGAGTCAATGCGGAATTGAAACCACAGTTTAATCTGAAAGCGCTCAGCCCCTGTGGTTGTGGAATTCAATGCCTGCTCTCAATATAAATAAAAGCTGAAGAACTCCCTGATATATCTGGAGAGAGAGCTGTAGCACAGGCAGGATAAGGGAGGCACCTGGCCTCTGGTGGAGGTGTCTGGAGTGGAAAATGCAGGCAAGCACGCCCGGACTTTGTCGGGCTTTGCTGTTGTTCCGGCTGACCAGGAAGAGAAGCCACAGCTTCGCGGTGATAATTTAAGTAGGTGACATCAGAGTCTAAAAGTCCCAAGAGGGGCTAAGAAACTAGAAAGGAGACCTCCAGGGAAGGGTGTGCTCTGGAGCAAAATGTTTCTTCTTCTTCTTCTGGGTGTATTTCCAAACTGAGAGCGGCCCTGGCCGTGCTTCCACTGGCAGCAAGTCCATACAGAGCTTCTGTCGGTAACAGCAGAGAAGCAAAGATCAGCAACGGATTGTGGTGACCTGATGGGGTGGGAAAGGACCGACTGCTCTGCCAGCAAGCCTCTCAGCATCCCAGCTCTCTTCCTTTGCCACGCACATGACTTCTCCACGTCCTGCCAGAACAAGGAGATGGCACCGCTAATAGCTGCGGAAGTGCTCCAGAGGTGAGACAGGTGCTTCAGAGCCGTAGCCGGTGCAGAGAGCCAGGAGGCAGGACAACGGGCAGCTGCTGGCGGCAGATTCCCCCATGGGCCGCACGCTGCAACCCAGTGAAGGCAAAAGGATTGCGCCAGGATAATTGCAACCCTGGTGGGCACAGCCACAAAGAGCTGTA